>CAKNYM010042991.1:25445-40707 GCA_932195095.1 Andricus curvator | reverse complement strand
ATAGAGAAATTCCGAGTTTGGCTATTTTTTAGCTTACATAAAAACATACATGCAGCTATAACCTTTTTAATAATAAGCACAACTTTTCTATCTGAACTATAATATGAAAATCAAAACCATTTGAACATTTTAAACAAATTCGTTGACAACTGTATTTTTGTCTCCACCCACCCTCCCCCGAAAAGTAAGGTAGCCTAGAATTCTATCAAAACATACTTGCTAGATAAAGTAACTTCAAGTTACCTAAAAAGTTACTTTTTATTACGTCACAGTAAAAATTAGGGAAAAATACATTGCACGTGAAAAATTATTTCAGAAAATCTTTAAAAAGCACAATATCATTTTATTGAAGAGATTATTAAAGTACTGGAAGCAAAGACTGAAATTAATGAAAAGAAAAGTTTTTACCATTATTAAAATTTGTACTGGTTTTTTAACTCTTATTAGATATATTGTGCATATATTTTCTTATAAAAATGAATTTATTTAAAATGTTCAAATGGTTTTGATTTTAATATTATAGTTCAGATAGAAAAGTTGTGCTTATTATTAAAAAGGTTATAGCTGAATGTATGTTTTTATTTAAGCTAAAAAATAGCCAAACTCTGAATTTCTTTTATGAAAATTGTTTGAATAATTAGTAATTATTGTAAATTTACAAAGTAGCATAGAAAAGAGTAATCGGAAAGGCATTCTAAGTTGATTCCGTAAACAAATTGAGCCTATTCGTTGAAAAATGGCCAAACTCTTAATTTGTTTATGAAGATTGTTTGAATAATTAACGAATATTGGAAATTTTCAAAGCATCATAGAAAAAAGTCATCGGAAAGATATTCTTAGATAATTATGTGAAAGAAATTGAGCCTATTTGTTGAAAAATAGCCAAACTCTGTATTTGTGTATGAAAATTGTTTATATAATTAATGATTCTTGTACATTTACAAAGTATAATATCAAACAATCACCGGAAAAGCATTCTTAGTTGATTTCGTTAGAAAAAATTAAGCCTTTTCGTTGAAAAATAACCAAACTCTGAATTTCCTTACAAAAATTGTCTATATGAATAAATCATTAGTTCTTTGGAATTTGTAAATTACCATCGAAAAGAGTCATCGCAAATACATTCTCAGTCAAATCTGTAAAAAATTGAGCCTATTCGTTGAAAAACAAAATTTATTATAAAAAAATCTTAGTTATAAATAATTAATAATTCTTGGGAATTTGCGAAACATAATTAAAAAAAAAACTCATCGAAAAGACATTCTTAGTTGATTCCGTGAACTACTTTGAGCCTATTCGTTAAAAAATAGAAAACTCTGAATTCCCTTACAAAAATTGTTTAAATAAAAATAAATCATACTTATTGGGAATTTGTAAAGCACCATAGAAAAAAGTCACCGCAAAAAAATACGTTACCAATTTGAGGCTATTTTTTACCGCCCCGGCCCTCCTCGTTGACAACTGTATTTTTGTCTCCCCCCCCCCCTCCCCCCGTCCTCCGAAAAGTAAGGTAGCCCAAAATTCTATTAAAACATAGGAAAAAAGGGTAATAATCAGTGTTAGGTAATTTACTTTTTTTTGAGTAACTAGTTACAGTTACTAGATAAAGTAACTCCAAGTTACCTGAAAAGTTACTTTTCATTACATCACAGTAAAAATTAGGATAAAATATATTGCGTGTGAAAAATTATTTCAGAAAATCTTAAAAAAGCACATTATTTCAATTCTGTGAAAAATTGAGCCTATTTATTGAGAAATAGCCAAACTCTTAATTTTTTAATCAAAGTTGTTTCAAAAATTAATATATCTTGTAAATTCATAAAGCAACATAGGAAAGAGTTATCGGAAAGATATTCTTAGTTGACTCCGTAAACAAATTGTGCCTATTCCTTGAAAAATACCCAAACTCTGAATATGTTTATGAAGACTGTTTAAATAATATTAACAATTATTGTAAATGTGCAAAGTATCGTAGAAAAGAGTTATTGGAAATACATTATTGGTCATTCCGTAAACAAATTGAGCTCTTTTCAATGGAAAGTGGCCAAACACTTAATTTGTTAAAATAATTGATAATTCTTGTAAATTTCCAAAGCTTCATAGAAAAGAGTCATCGGAAGGATATTCTTAGTTAATTCTGCAAACGAAATTGAGCCTATTCGTTGAAAAATAGCAAAATTCTGAATTTATTTATGCAAATTGTTTAAATGATTAATAATTATTGTGAATGTACGCATCAACATAGAAAAGTGTCATCAGAAAGACATTCGTAGTTGACTTTGTAAACAATCTGTACCTATTCCTTGAAAAATAGCCAAACTCTGAATATGTTTATGAAAGTTGTTAAAATAATTAATAATTATTATATATTTGCAATGTATCTTAGAAAAGAGTTATTGAAAATACATTCTTTCTTGGTACCATAAAATAATTTATCCTATTCGTTGAAAAAAGGCCAAGGTCTTAATTTGTTTAGGAAAATTATTTTAAAAATCAAACATTCTTGGAAATTTGCAAAGCATAAGAAAAAAGTCATCGGAAAGATATTCTTAGTTAATTCTGTAAAAAAATGTAGCCTATTTGTTGAAAAATACCCAAAACTCTATTCGTGGAAAAATGGCCAAACTCTGAATTTCTTTATGAAAATTGTTTAAATAATTAATAATTCTTGGGAATATATCAAGCATAGAAAAAAGTCACCGGAAAGCAATTCTTAGTTGACTTTGTTTTCTTTCAAGATGAATGAGCCAAGGGTAAACACATTTTTTAAATTTTCTAAACTTCTTTAAATTCCAAAAATAATTAAAACTTTAATGTTTTCTAATAAAAATAGCACAGCTGAATTCATATTTTCAATAGTTCAAGATTGCAATAATAGTTAGAATTAGAAGGAAATTATATTCTTTGAAAGAGCAACTGAAAGTTAAATAAAATAAAATTATAAACGTTCATAATTTTTTATCGTGAGTTAAAATTATAAGGATGTAATCGTCTTTAAAAATGTAAATGCGAAAGTAGAATAAAACAAATTTTCACTTCTTAATTTTATAATTTAAAAATAACTAAGATAATAATTCGTCAAAACTTAATTTAAAAGAAAATAGGATACCGAAAATATTAATTTTCAACGAATAAGTTAATTTTCAAACAAATAGTTGAATTTTGTACCATTTTCAAACCAGAAAGAAGAATTTTCAACAACAAAAAATAAATTTCTAACAAAAAAGTTAATTTTCAAACAGATTTGGACTATCTACCAAAATAGTTCAATTTTGAACAAAATAAATGAATTTTCAACCAATTAGTTGAATTGTGTACCATTTTCAAACCAACAAGACGAATTTTCAACAAAAAAGATAAATTTCCAACAAAAAAGTTAATTTTCAACCAAATTTGGACTTTCTACCAAAATAGTTAAATTTTGTAATGAAATAAAAGAATTTTCAATCAAATGGTTGAATATTCATACCGAAAATATTAATTTTCTACAAAAAAGTTAATTTTGAAGCAAATAAGTTAATTTTCAACCAAAAAGTCGAATTTTGTACCATTTTTAAAACGAAAAGGCGAATTTTCAACGAAAAAGCTAAATTTCCAACAAAAAAGGTAATTTTTAACAAAAAAGATTCAACAAAAAAATCAGTTTTCAACGAAATTTTGACTTTCTACCAAAATAGTTAAATTTTTTACGAAATACATGCTTTTTCAACCAAATGGTTGAATATTTATACCGAAAATATTAATTTTCAACAAAAAAGTTAATTTACAACAAAATAGTTGAATTTTGTTTCATTTTCAAACCAAAAAGACGAATTTTCAATAAAAAATATAAATTTACAACAAAAAAGTTAATTTTTAACAAAAAAGATAAATTTCCAAAAAAAGTTAATTTTCAACCAAATTTGGACTTTCTACCAAAATAGTTGAATTTTTAACAAACTACATGAATATTCAACCAAATGGTTAAATTTATTTTCTTTCAAAAATTCAAATTTATACCGAAAATATTAATTATCAACAAAAAAGTTAATTTTCAACCAACTTTGGGCTTTACACCAAAATAGTTAAATTTTCAACAAAATACATGAATTTTCAACCAAGTTGTTGAATTTTGTACCATTTTAAAAACAAGACAAATTTTCAACGAAAAATATAAATTTTCAACAAAAAAGGTAATTTTCAACAAAAAAGATCCAACAAAAAAATTAATTTTCAACGAAGTTTGGACTTTCTACCAAAAAAGTTACATTTTCAACAAAATACATGCATTTTTAACGAAATGGTTGAATATTTATACCGAAAATATTAATTTTCAACAAAAAAGATAAATTTCCAACAAAAAAGTTATGTTTCAATGAAAAAGATCAATTTCCAACAAAAAAGTTATTTTTCAACAAAAAAGATCCAACAAAAAAATTAATTTCCAACGAAATTTGGACTTTCTACCAAAATAGTTACATTTTTAACAAAATACATGCATTTTTAACCAAATGGTTGAATATTTATACCGAAAATATGAATTTTCAACAAAAAAGTTAAATTTTGAACAAAATACATGAATTTTCAACCAAATGTGGATTTTATACCAAGAAGTTAATTTTTTAACAAAATAAATGAATTTTCAACCAAATGGTTGAATATTTATACCGAAAATATTAATTTCCAACAAAGAATTTAATTTTCAACAAAAATGATAAATTGCCAATGAAAGAGTTAATTTTCAACCAAATTTAGAATTTCTACCAAAATAGTTGAATTTTTAACAAAATATATAAATTTTCAACCAAATGGTTGAATTTGTTTCTTTAACACACCAAATTTATATCAAAAATATTAATTTTCAACAAAAAAGTTAATTTTCAACCAAATTGTTGAATTTTAACAAGAAAGATAATTTTCTATAAAAAAACATGAATTTTTAACAATATAGTTGAGTCCTCAACAAAAATTATGAATTTTCAACAAACAAGATTAATTTTGTACCCAAATATATAAAAAAATCAGTTTTTAAGCAAAAGAAAAACTTAACTTTCAACAAAAAGTTAAATTTTAAACCAAGGAGGCGAATCATAAAAAAAGATTAATTTTTAACCGATTAGTTTTAGTTTCTACCAAACTGTTGAATCGTCAACCAAACCAGATGAATTTACAATCAAACAGTTGCTTTTTTAATAAAAAAGGATAAATTTTCAAAACCAGGCAGGTTAATTTTCGACCAAGAAATATCCATTTTCAATCAAAAATAACAAATTTTAAGCAAAAATTGAATAGTTACATTGTTAGTTGAAAAATTCATTCTCAACCAAAAAAAAAGAGAATGTTTAACAAAATAGTTATATTTTCAACAAAAGAGATGAATTTTCAACTAAAATGATGAATCATCAAAAAATGAATTTTCAACAATAGATTGATAATAATGAAAGCAGTCCAACTTACAATCAAAGAGTTAAATTTAAAGAAAAGAAAATGAATTTTGCCCAAGAAGATTAATTTAGTACAAAAAAAGAACGAATTTTCAACAAATTATATTAATTTCAACAAAACACATCAATGTTCAACAGAAGATTTTATTTTCAATCAAAAATAGTTATATTTAACCAAAAAGCTGAATTTCTAATCAAGAAAATTGATTTTCTAATAATAAAAAAAAATTCAACTGAAAAAGGTCAATTATCAACCAAAAATGGAATACTTAACTTTCAGTTAAAAAAATAAATTTTCAACCCAAAAAAAAGAATTTGAACAAAATAATGGATCATCACAAAGAAAAATGTTTTTTTGAGAAAGTAGTTCAACTTCCAACCAAGTAGTGGAATTTTGAAACAAAAAATGTAAAAGCTGATATTCCAAACAAAAAATATTTTAATTTAAATAAAACACAGTTCATATTTAAATGAAAAAATATTTTAATTTAAAATAAGAAACAGTGAAATTCAACAAAAAAACTAAAAAAGACCAATTTTCAACCACAAAGAAACGAATTTAAAAAAAAAACTAAAATGTTTACAAGAAAATTAATTTTCAACTTAAATGATGAATCTTTAAAAAAAAGATAAATTTTCAACAAAGCAGTTTAATGTTCAAACAAATAGTTGGACTTTTAATAAAAAAAGATGAATTCTCAACAAAAAATGTAATATTTTATATTTCAACTAGAAAAGATTTTAATTTTAAATAAAAAACCTTGGAATTCAACCAAATCACTATTTTTGTATGATATAAACAGTAAAATTCAGTAATTAAATCAGTCATTTTGATTGATCTAATATGTATCTTTCAATATGTTAATCAGTCATTTAGGTTGAGTTTTAATAATTTATTAAAATTTAAAAATTTTAATTTAAAAATAATTTTACTCAGTCAAATTTTTATTTATTTAAAAGAGTATAAAATTAAAGATAGAAATAAAAATAATCAGAGGGGTGTTTTTAAAAATAATTAAACTTTTGTATTTATAGCACTTAAATATTCTTGCTATATGACACTTTTAATTCAAGAATCTTTTATTTCAATTATTTTTTTTAATTCAATAAACAAGAGACCTTAGTATCATCATTCTTATAACGAAATACTGAATGAACTTTTTTTGTTTCAGACTCTGGGATTTTTCATCATCTTCACATTTCGAGGACTAAATTTAAAAAAAGCAGGAATTAATGGACCATAAAAGACGACAGAAAAATACTCAAGCCGCAAAGAAAAATCCACGAATTATGGAAAGAGATGTAACTATCTTGATTCTTCGCCGGATAAGGGCTAGGGTCGCTTTTTAGAGATTATCGCTTTTTGGAAAGAGGTTTTCCGTTTACAAGTTTATTTGGGCAAAAACCTATGATCTAAGATCCTAAGAACGGCTTGGGCAAAAATTGGACTACCGATAAGGGTGGAAATAGGCAAACCGGAAGCTTGTCTGAAGTTGTAAAGTGAAGATAGAAAGGAGATATTTTGGGAAAGAAGATAGACAAAGTAGAATTGTCTAAAATATAGGGTATTATAAAGAGAAAGAAAAGATTGTAAGGGAAAAAAGGGATGTAAATCAATAAAGAAGAGAAAGTCGAAAGGGTTATTAAAGAGGAAGAAACTAAATAAGGGAGCAGGAAAGTGACAAAAGTGGATAGAAGAATCGAGAGAAAAGAAAGAAAGTAACAGGAAAGATAGTGAAAAAGATATTAAGGATGGTATAAAACATAGGGTGCAACAATAGGGGAGTTGATGATAAAGAAGAATATAGTTACAATGTATAAAGAATCTCGGAACGATGTGTGAAGAGTTGTAAAAATAGGTATCAACAGAGAAGAGAAATCAAGATACGTAAGAAGTGACTGAGGTGGACATAAAGAGAGTTAAAGAGCCACAAAGGACATATAACGAGAGGTGGAAAGAGGTACAAAGAGCTACCAAAGGAGACATAAAGGAAGACAAAAGGACATGTGAAGGGGGAGGAAAGGAGGTAAAGAACACTAAAGACTAAAGAGGAATAAGAGAAGTGCTTCAGGAAAGAGTGCGAGGGAGGAGTGGATAGAAGAAGAACTGAGAGAAATGAAAGAAAGTGAAAGATAGTAAAAAAGATATCAAGGATGGAATAAAAGATAGGGTGCAACAATAGCGGAGTTGATCATAAAGAACAATATAGTTACAATGTATAAAGAATCACGGAACGATATGTGAAGAGTTGTACAAATTGGTAACAGAGAAGAGAAATCAAGATACACGAAAAGATACGTAAGAAGTGGCTGAGGTGGACATAAAGAGAGTTAAAGAGCCGCAAAGGAGATGTAAAGAGAGGTGAAAAGAGGTACAAAGAGCTGCCAAAGGAGACATAAAGGAAGACAAAAGGACATGTGAAGGGGGAGGAAAGGAGGTAACGAATACTAAAGACTAAAGAGGAATAAGAGAAGTGCTTCAGGAAAGAGTGGAAGGGAGGAAAAAAGAGAGGAAGGGAACCAGAAGGGATGCTGGTGAAGGTGAAGGTGCGGTAGCGGAGAAGAGGATCCAGATCTGTCGCGTGCTGCTTCGCCCCGGGATGGTACGGATGGGAACGGGACGATGCAAGATGAGACGGAACGGGACGAAACGGGATTACGGATGGGATGGAATGAATTCTATGGACCAGTGTTGGTGAGAGATCTTTGCGCTCGTGTTGGTTTCACTCTCGACTGTCGGTCGACTCCTATCGTGTGCTCCTCGTTTCTGTACGTGTGGTGTCTTCGTGCTCCAGTGTCGGTTGGTCTCTCTACGAGAGCGAAGCGAAGAGTGCTTGCCCGAACGGCGAACAGAACCGCGGCACTCGTTCAGTAGTTTCTCGGACGCCGCACCGGCACCATCCGACCTACGTGATAACCCCAGATTCTCCTATCAACCCCCAGCTCTCTGCAACTAATTATTCAGAAAAATCCGCAACAAAATATTCAACACAGTACCCAAAAGTCGAAAAAAGTTTTCTCTCATTTTTGCAGATAACATCTCTTATCAAATAGAAGTGATTGGCACGTGTTCACCGCCAGGATTGTCTGGATTTAGTGCTGTGAGTGAATTTATTTTGACTTGTCAGGAGACTGTTTTCAAAATGTTTGTGAAGTTTTAGTGCATTAGGGTAGGTCAGAAGAGGTGGCAAGTGATGAAGTGAAATCTGAAGATATAGGAAACTTATTAGTGAGTTGGGGGGTCAGGAACAAGTGAAGAAGTGAGTCCTGAAGACGTAGGAAACTGAGTACCAGCTGAAGAATCAATCATTCTAATCTGGATTGGGATCAGCTGAGATATTCCTCCAGAATCATTCGGAGTCTCGACTATTCTGGAGGTATATCATTTGGACCAGATGCCACCACGGAGACCGATTCCCTGGTTCCCGATTTTCGCGAACAAACCCTTTTAGTAAACCTCTAGGGTAGCTGAAGGTGGGGTGTAATAATGCAGGAGGATCAAGAACGCGGTGCCTGCATGGTGCCCGCGGACCCTCCCCGAGTGCGTGGCCGAGGCAGAATTGATGAGACCAGAGGATTTTTAAAGAAGGGTGGTTGCCAAGATTAAAGATTGGATAATCCTCTTAAGGGTTGGGGGGCTCGAAAGGGAGTGTGGATGAGAGCGTCATGCCCGCTGAGATCGACACGGGCGGGCCGAGGGTGCTGCATAACTATGAGTGTCCCATACCAACCTCGAGGTCCAGTTCCATCCCCCAAGAAGCGAACCTTGAAATCACTTGGTATCAGGATCAAAGATTCATCAAATCCTCAATACGTCATAGAACCTGGAGTGAGAGTTTATTGGAACTGGACAGTTCACCAGAGGTCAGGAGGAGAAGGTTCAGAAGGTCGAGGAGGAGGAGTGAGGTAGTTGAGGAAGGTAAGGAGAAAGTGAACGAAGAATGGAGAAATGAATCTAGAATCGAAGAACTGCAATTTGGGGATGAAGTGCGACCCGAGCTGCGGGATAGCTTCAATCTCGCGAATCAAGTATCATCAACCACCTGCCACGTGATTGCTAACCGTGGATCTTATAGATACCCCGAAACTCATAGACCTCCGAAGATTGGGGGATTTTTTTTTAAATTGAAGGGGAGGTTTAAGAGCGGGTTTGACCCGCGAATCTCATGGACATCAGTATCGAGTGAAAGCAAACCTCTCGCCTCTAGTCATCCGTGTTCGAATCAATCATTCGAATCAATCCCTAGCAAACCTTTAGTTCGAGATTGTTCAAGGGAGGTAAACATTTCTCCACCTGTGGAAGGTGATCCCGTTCAATTAGAGATTGGACCACTCATCGATCCAATTGATTTAGGGATTGAGAGACTGAATCTGGATATTGATATTGAACATTTACGAAATTCAAGGGACTGTTTTTCCAGGTCGATAGATTGCGAGTCGACTGATAGATTGATGAGTGTCAGAAAAAGGAAGAAGAGAAAGAAGTGTTCTAACAATCGTTCGTACTTTCAGTTGGCTTTCCTCTTATTTTTGATTGCTTTCGGGCAGAGTGGACTGTTCACAACGGGAGTGTTGAGCTTTCATGGGAAAAGTACTGGGCTCAGTGTTTTAACGATAGGTATGGTTTTGGGTGCAGTGGGGGCAGCGCCAGTGGATCTCATTAGTGACTCGGGTATCAGGGCTGAAAGATCGGCTAATTTGTCACATATTACGGGAGCATCGAGGAAAATCCAGATGTATATTAAAAATAGACATCTGCAGATCCTTCCGGATGGCACTGTCAATGGGTCTAATGACGACACTTCTGACTACAGTGAGTAGAATTTTAAAAATTATTTCCCGGTTTTCTCACCCTCGAAGGAACTTTATTCATTTTCTCATCACTCAGAAGTGGAATTGTTTAATTAAAAAAACTTAGAGACACTGAATCTTAGCAGAAAATCTTTTCAAGAAAGACTGTTGATATGAGATGCAGAATTCAAAGAACCAATAATGGATTCATCCCGTTGATATCCGCATTACATTTGGTGTTACACAACTGACCCATTTTCTCAGCCGGGGAATTCTGCGGTCGATATGGGGCCAACAAACCCGAAACTCTATTCATTTTCCAAATTTAAATTTTTGGACTTGATAATTCACTTGAGATACATTTAAACAAAATATTTCTTTAAAGATTATGAAGTGTTTTTGTCAATATCGACTTTGCTGAAGTGTAAATTAAGGTAGCGATTATACTTTCGATAATTTTTTTTTCATTTTTTTTTTCGTCTCATTTAGTAATTTTCGAACAACCGTGGCATAGGTTAGAATCGAGGAAATGAAGAGAGTACCTACAATGTGATTGGAACGCGACTGGGTCAACGGATCCAAGAATACGCGTTAGTACAACGCGTTCCTTTGCTTTCTTAATTAGTCCGAGCTGACAATTACGTCAGTATTGTTTGTACTGCCTTTTCGAAAGTGTTACATTCTAAAAACTCTTATCAGCAGGAGCTCGTTGACTTGAAACTTATCGCGAAAATGTCTAATTGCCTATCTTCAAGGACAATTACGACAGTTTTAATAACGAAATAAGAGATTTCTTCCAACGTTTTTTACATGGCTGATTTATCTCGAGAGTATTTCTATTCATTTTTAATATATTTTTCATAACAATAAATCATATTTTCTGATTCACTTAAACGGTAATTTAAAAAAGACATATAAATAACTAGAAATGGGATAATTGATTTTTATATATTGTTTAACAAAATATTTTCATGGACAATGATGGTTGGCCTAAAAAATAGGTATTTGTATTATATTCTTTCAAGAGTGAAGAAAAGCTAATATAAATACACTCTTAAGTACAATGACCCCCATCCGAGTACAATAGAGCAAAGCGCTGCTTAACTTCGGTGATTTATAAATAATTTAATTCGCCAGTTTTTGCAAATGAGATTAGTAAAAAAAAATCAGACTCTCACCTACGATAATTTTTAACCAAAAAATGATAAATAACCCCTTTTCGTACTTTCATGAAAATAGGGGGATAATTGTAGAATAAATTCTTTTTATTGAAATCCATGAAGGTACCATATTCCTAAGCACCTAAGATTTCAAATCGAAATATATTGCATTTCCAATAAAATAGTTGAATTTTTAAACAAATAAGATGAATCTTCAATACAAAAAGGCGAATTGTCAACAAAAGCGTTGAGTTTTCAAGCTAAAAAGTCGAATTTTTCAGCAAATTTTTTAGAATCAGAAAAGATGAATTTTCAAGAAAAAAAATGATTTCACTACCAAAAAGTTGAATTTACAATCTAGTAGTTGAACTTTCGAACAAAATAGATAAAAGTTTAAACAAAAAAAGAGTTGAATTTTAAACCGAAAAGATAAATTTTCACCAAAATAGTCGAAAACGTAACAAAAAAATATGATTTTTCAACCCAAAAAGACAAATTTTCTACAAAACAGTTAAATTTTCAACAAAAAAATTAATTTTCAACCAAATAGTTGAATTTTGAACTAAAAACGATCAATGTTAAAACACTAATTACACAGTTAAATTTGAAGTTAAAAAAATTGATTTTCAACAAAATAGTTAAGTTTTCAAACAAAGAAATGGATATTCAAATAATAAAATGAATTTTCAACAAATTAGTTCAACTTTCTACCAAGCAGTTTAATTTTCAATAAAGAAGATTCATTTTCTAACAAAAAAAATGTTCAACGAAATAAACCAATTTTTAAGCAAATTGTTGAATTTTCGACTTAAAATGATTAATATCTATTCAATAATGAAATATTTTAATTTTTATTTCAAAAAAATATTTTTTAAACAAAATCTAATTTTTAACCCAAAAATATGAATCTTCAACGAAAAAGTTCATTTTCAACCAAATAGTTGAATTTTAAACTAAAAACGATCACGTTTCAATCAAAAATAGAATAGTTAAATTTTCAGTTTAAAAAATTATATTTCAACAATAAAAAATAATTTTCAACCAAAACAGTTAAATTTTCAATGAAAGAAATGGATTTTCAGCTAATAAAATGGATTTTTAATTAAGTATTTATACTTTCAACCAATCAGCTTAATTTTCGGTCAAGAAGATTTTCAGTTAAAAAAATCATTTTTAACAAAATAGATTAATATTCAACCGAGAAAATGAAGTAGTTGAATTTTCAACCAAAAAATATAAATTCTCAACGCAAAATTTAACAGTAGAATCTTCAACTAAAAGCGATTAATTTTCTGCCAAAAATAAAATAGTTTAATTTTTTTATTGAACCAATAATCTGATAGTAGACTTTTCGATTAAAAAGAATTAACTTTCAAATATAAAATAATTAACATGAAACCAAGTAAGAATTAACTTTCAACCAAAAAAGAATTAACATTCAACCCCAAAGAATTAACGCATAACCAAAGAAGAATTAACCAAAAAAGAATTAACTTTGAACCAAAAAAGATGACTTTTCTACCACAAAAGATGAATATTCAATCCAAAAGAACGAATGTTTAGCAAAACAGTTCAATTTTCGATCCAAAAAGGTGAATTCTCAACCAAAAATGTAATGGTTAATATTCAAACCCAAAAAAAATGCTTTTCAACCAAAGTGTTGAATTTTCAACTAAAAATGATCAATTTTCAACCAAAAATGAAAGAGTAAAATTTCCAGTTGAAAAAATCATTCTTAACAAAATAGATTATTCTTAAACCGATAAAATGAATGTTTAACAAAGTAGTTCCCATTACAACCAAGTGGTTATTTTTCAACCAAAAAAGATAAATTCTCTATGAAAAATGTAACAGTAGAATCTTCAACTAAAAGCGATCAATTTTCTTCCAAAAATAGAATAGTTTAATTTTCAGCTGAAAAAATTAATTTTCAGCGAAAAAAAAAATTCAACAAAATAGTTCAATCTTCAGCCAAATAGAAGAATTTTCAACCAAAAGAGATGAATCGTGAACCAATAATCTGATAGTAGACTTTTCGATTAAAAAGAATTAACATTCAACCCAAAAGAATTAACGTTCAACCAAAGAAGAATTAACTTTGAACCAAAAAGGATGACATTTCTACCACAAAAGATGAATATTCAATCCAAAAGGACGAATGTTTAGCAAAACAGTTGAATTTTCGATTCAAAAAGGTGAATTCTCAACGAAAAATGTAATAGTTCATATTTAAACCCAAAAAATGGAATTTTCATCCAAAAAAAGGTGTGAAATTATGGTAAATGTCTCCGTAATCC
Source organism: Andricus curvator (assembly GCA_932195095.1). NCBI lineage: Eukaryota > Metazoa > Arthropoda > Insecta > Hymenoptera > Cynipidae > Andricus > Andricus curvator. The sequence continues at coordinate 27,036 of CAKNYM010042991.1, read as the reverse complement.
TATAAAATGTAATATAAATTAATTAAAATCAGTTAAAAAGCAAGAAATTATCACGATTACTGTGGCCTTTACCTTACCTTTCAACCAAAAAAATTTGTCAACAAAATAGTTCAATCTTCAGTCAAATAGAAGAATTTTCAACCAAAAGAGATGAATCGTGAACCAATAATCAGATAGTAGACTTTTCGATTAAAAAGAATTAACTTTCAAATAAAAAACAATTAACATTAAACCAAGAAAGAATTAATTTTCAACCAAAAAAGAATTAACATTCAACCCAAAAGAATTAACGTCCAACGAAATAAGAATTAACCAAACAAGAATTAACTTTGAACCAAAAAAGATGACTTTTCAACCACAAAAGATGAATATTCAATCCAAAAGGACGAATGTTTAGCAAAACAGTTGAATTATCGATCTAAAAAGGTGAACTCTCAACGAAAAGTCTAATAGTTGATATTTAAACCCAAAAAATGGAATTTTCATGCAAAAAAAGGTTACTGGGACCTTTATCTTACCTTTCAACAAAAAATCGTTGAATTTTCTTATGGGGTTCTATAACTTCAGTTCGAATTCAAACAAAAAAAAACAATTTGTCAACAAAATAGTTCAATCTTTAGCCAAATAGAAGAATTTTCAACCAAAAGAGGTGAATCGTGAACCAATAATCTGATAGTAGACTTTTCGATTAAAAAGAATTAACTTTCAAATAAAAAAGAATTAACATTAAACCAAGAAAGAATTAACTTTCAACCAAAAAAGAATTAACATTCCACCCAAAAGAATTAACGTTCAACCAAATAAGAATTAACCAAAAAAGAATTAACTTTGAACCAAAAAACAGTTGAATTTTCGATCTAAGAATGTGAATTCTCAACGAAAAATGTAATAGTTTATATTTAAACCGAAAAAGAAAGAATTTTTAACCAAAAAGGTGTAAAATGATGGTAAATGATTCCGTAATCGTATAAAATGTAATTTAAATTAATTAAAATCAGGTAAAAAGCAAGGAAATATCACGATTACTGGGACTTTTACCTTACCTTTCAGCAAAAAATCGTTGAATTTTCTTATTGGGTTCTATGACTTCAGTTCGAATTAAAAAAAAAAAACAATTGGTCAACAAAATAGTTCAATCTTTAGCCAAATAGAAGAATTTTCAACCAAAAGAGATAAATCGTGAACCAATAATCTGATAGTAGACTTTTCGATTTAAAAGAATTAACTTTCTAAAAAGAAAGAATTAACATTAAACCAAGAAAGAATTAACTTTCAACCAAAAAAGAATTAACATTCAACCCAAAAGAATTAACGTTTAACTAAATAAGAATTAACTAAGAAAGAATTAACCGAAAAAGAATTAACTTTGAACCTAAAAAGATGAACTTTTCTACCACAAAAGATGAATATTCAATCCAAAAAAACGAATGTTTAGCAAAACAGTTGAATTTTCGGTCCAAAAAGGTGAATTCTCAACGAAAATTGTAATAGTTGATATGTTAACCCAAGAAAATGGAATTTTCATCCAAAAAAGGTGTAAAATGATGGTAAATGTCTCCGTAATGGTATAAAATGTAATATCATATAAATA
>CAKNYM010042991.1:11738-25435 GCA_932195095.1 Andricus curvator | reverse complement strand
CAAAAAAGAATTAACCAAAAAAGAATTAACTTTTAACCTAAAAAGATGATTTTTCTATCACAATAGATGAATATTCAATCCAAAAGGACGAATGTTTAGCAAAACAGTTGAATTTTCGATATAAAAAGGTGAATTCTCAACGAAAAATGTAATAGTTGATATTTAAACCCAAAAATAGAATTTTCAGCCAAAAAAAGGTTACTGGGACCTTTACCTTACCTTTCAACAAAAAATCCTTGAATTCTCTTATTGGGTTCTATGACTTCAGCTCGAATTAAAAAAAACAGAAAAAGGGGAAGTTTCTTGAAAAAAAGGGGAAAAAGAATGAAATGAATGTTGTTGATTTTTGAAATCATTCTCCATCCAATGCCCCTATAAAGAATCAGAGACCGCGATTAGCACTCACTTCAATCTCAATCACGTGCATTACCTCCAACCATATAAAGGGTTGTTCTATTTTTTCGCCATCTTCTTCTTTTCCTGTTCCATTTCCCGATCTTTGGAACCGTTTTGCGCGGATCTGCTGAAGACGTCTCAACGAGGACACGTAGTCTGGCGTGACTGCTTTAATCAGCTCAGCCAGGGATAATTGAAGTTAAGCATTCCGTGCAACTGCAACAGGATCGGGCAGAGGATCAATCATCGAGGAATCCGACTGGCAGAACTTCATTCCTAGATTCATCCTATTTTTCTGTGGAGCGTGTTTCGTTTCGACTTCCCTCGGGATAGAGGCGAGATCAAATAATCGCCGTTTCTCGAGGAAGCTCGAGAAGTCGAGAGACACGCGACGAATGTGTAAAGCGATTTTCCGAGACGCTGATAGTAAAGCGTACATTCTTCAGCTTCTGTGAGAAAATATAATTAAAGAGCTGCGAGTTCAACGCACGAATAATTAGTTCTTCTCTGATGTTTATCGTCTGTGTCGTTTGTCTTGCACCCAGGTGTCGCCTCACAATGTTATCTCGTGGTTCTAGGTCATTGGAGCAGGAAATAGACCTGTAAATTTATTGCTATTAATATCCCTCCAATTACTCCATACCACTTCATTTTGCTTTTATCGTAATTACTATCGCAATTTGTTTCCTTTCGTTCTTCGAGACTTTGGTGAAAGTTCATTCTTTTCGGTTGAAAAGTCTCTCTATACCATCAGCGTACGACCAGTTCGTTTTAACTAATTAGCGAAAGGTTTAACGTCGAGAAAGGGGTTTTCTGCAGTTTTCCCCTCCCCTGGCCCAATGTCCCGGAAAATGCAGGAAAGCTCATCTTAGTTAAAGATAAATTTCTACAGTTTTTAAAAATAGGCTTTCGGTAGAAATTAAAAGTAGAATTTTCAATTTTCTCACAAAAATAAAAACTCTCCCGAGATATGGGGACGCTGAATACGAATAATAAATGTTCGTTACTAAAATATTGTTCTGTTCCGAGAAAATCAAAGTTAAGTGTAACGATATTGCACTATCACAGTCGATTTTTCGTTAAAAAGCTTATAAAAAGATAATTTCTTTCAATAACCAATAATAATTTCAAGAAATATCGATGCTAAAGGTGAGAAGAAAATTATTAACATGCTCAGATACTAAACTAAAGTTCTAACTCAAATTAAAATTTAATTTTTTTTATTTCTATACTAAAAAATCATAATTTGAACAAATAATTTTACCAGGACTTGCAATTGATTTCTGAAGAATTTTTTCTGCAATAAACTTATTTTCGGGAAAATGTTGGTTATCTAAAATGAAACGATTTAGTTATAAGTTGATGTATTTTGTTAAAAATTCGTTTTTTTTTTTGTACAAAATTAAACTGCTTGGTTTTCCATCTTTGTTAGTTAAATGCACCTGTTGTTTAGGTTATAAATTCAACTCCTTGGTTGAAGATTCATAATTTAAGTTGAAAATTTGTTCGTTTTTTTTTTGTCAAAAATTAATATTTTCAACTGAAAATTTACCTATTTTGTTGAAAGCTGAACGGATTGGTTACAAATAAACTTTTTTGCTGAAAATTCATATTGTCGGGTTAAAAATTCAACTATTTTATAGAAAATTCATCTTTTCGGCTTTAAAATTCCAAAATTTGGTATAAAATTTAACTATTTGGTATAAAATTAAACTGCTTTGTAGAAAATTGGTTTTTTAAATTGAAAATTAATTTTCATGAATGAAAAATTAACTAATCCATTTTTGGTTGAAAATTGATCATTTGTCATTTAAAAATTCTATAATTTATTCAGTTGAAATGCAATTTGTTGAAAATTAAAATATTTGGTTAAAAATTAAGAAAATTAATTTTTTGTTGTTGAGAATGCAACTGTATGATTGAAAATTAATCGGTTTTAGTGGAAAATTCGGCTTTTTTGGTTATATTAAACTGTTTTTTATAGAGAACTAAAACCTTTTTTTTGGTTTGAATATGAACTATTACATTTTTGTGTGAAAATTAATATTTTCATGTTGGAACTTCAACTGTTTTGTAGAGAATTCATCTCTTTGGCTTGAAACTTTAACAATTTGGTAAAAAAATGAACCGTTTTATAGACAATTCCTTTACTTTTATAGAAAATTCTTTCACTTTTTATTGAAAATTAATTTTTTCAAATGAAAATTCAACTATTCCATTTTTTTAATGTTGATAATTTCTAGTTTAAAAATTCAAGGTGTATTATTATTCCAAAAATTTTTGTTTAATCTGTAATTTTATTCATTTTTTTATAATTAGTATAATAAAAATGTATTCGTAACAATCGAGGAGTTGACCACTCGACTTTTGAATGTACAGCAACTTCAAGATTTCGAAAGAATTCAAAATTTTAAAAAAATTTAAAAGATTTCAAAAGATTTTTGAAAAATTGAAATATTTCAAAGAGATTCACAAAGATTTCAAAGTTTTCAAAAAATTTTAAGGATTTTAAAAGATTTAAAAACATTTTAAAGAAATTTACAAAGATTTCAGCGATTTCAAAAGATTGCAGAAGATTCCAGATTCAACTTTTTTTTTAGTTCCAGATTAAACTTTTTCGTGTAAAAATTAATCTTTTTTGGTTGAAAGTTGAATGTCTTTATCAAAAATTAACTTTTTTGGGCAATGATGTAATATGCTGGTTGAAAGTTCATCTTCTGGTTAACAATTTAACTGTTTTCTTCAAAATTCGTTTTTTTATTGTTGAAAATTGAATTTCAAATTGAAAATTGAACTATTCCATTTTTATTGAAAATTTATCTTTTCTAGATAAAAATTCAACTACTTGGTTGACAGTTAGAGTGCTTGATTAAAAATTCAGTTTTTTTTGTTAATAATTCGTTATTTTAGTTAAAAACTTATTTCTGTGATAGATAATTCAACTACTTTGTGGAAATTTTTTTTTTGTTTTTGTTCAAAATTAATTTTTGTACTGAAAATTTTGCTTTTTCATTTTTGGTTGAAAATTCATTTTTTTGGTAGAAAATTAATCTGCTTGGCTGAAAATTCATTTTTTTTTTAAATTGAACTACTCGGTTGAAAGTTGAACTGATTTATTAAAAATTTATTCTTTTTGTAAATGCTTTATCATTTCCGTTGAAAATTCATCTGTTTATTCAGAAATTTAACTATTTTCTTTGAATGCATATTTTTTTCTGGGAAATCAATTTTTTAAATATAAAATTCACTTTTTTGGTTGAAAATTATTCATCTTGGTTGAAAATTTATCGTTTTGGATGTAAATTTAACTATTTCATTCAAAATTGTTTTGTTTTTTTTGGTTTAAAGTAAATTTTTTTAATTGAAAACTGAGCCATTCCATTTTTTCAACTACTCAGTTATGGATTCACCCTATTTAATTGATAATTAACCTTTTTTGGTTGAAAATTCATGTAATTTCTTGGAAATTCATTTCTTTTGGGAGAAAATTAATCTCCTTGGCAGAAATTAAATTTTTTTCTCAATTCAACTACTCGGTTGAAAGTTGAACTGCTTTATTAAAAATGCATTCTTTTTGTAATTGCTTTATAATTTAGATGAAAATTTATTCGTTTATTAGAAATTTAACTATTTTGTTTGAAATTCATATTTTTTTCTTGATACTCAATTTTTTTTAGTCTAAAATTTAATTTTTTTTTTGTTGAAAATTAATCTTTTTGGTTGAAAATTCAAATGCTTGGTTAAAAGTTAACTACCTTGTTAAAAATTAATTTTTTGGGTTATGATTTATTATTTTAGTTGAAAATTTATCTTTTTGGTTGAAAATTCAACTATTTTATTTAAAGTTTGTCTTTTTTGTTGTTGAAAATTAATTTAATTAATGGAAAACTGAACTATTCCATTTCTTCAAGTATTTAGTTAAGAATTAACTATTTCATTGATTATTCACCTTTTTTGGTTGAAAATTCAAATACTTGGTTGAAAGTTAAACTGCTTTGTTAAAAATTCAGTTTTTTTTTTTAATAATTCGTTATTTCAGTTAAAAACTTATTTCTTTAATTGATAATTCAACTACTTTGTGAAAAATTTATTGTTTTTTTTTTGTTCAAAATTAATTTTTTTACTGAAAATTTAGCTTTTTCATTTTTGGTTGAAAATTGTAATTTCTTGAACTTTCATTTTTTTGGGTAGAAAATTAATCTGATTGGCTGAAAATTAATTTTTTTTTAAATTAAACTACTTGGTTGCAAGTTGAACTGCTTTATTAAAAATGTATTCTTTTTGTAAATGCTTTATCATTTCAGTTGAAAATTCATCCGTTTATTCAGAAATTTAACTATTTTGTTTAAATTCATATTTTTTTTCTTGAAAATCAATTTTTTAAATATAAAATTTGCTTTTTTGGTTGAAAATTAATTATCTTGGTTGAAAATTTATCGATTTGGATGAAAATTAAACTATTTCAATCAAAATTGTTTTTTTTTTTTGGTTGAAAATTAATTTGTTTAATTCATGTAATTTCTTGAAAATTTATTTTTTTTGGGAGAAAATTAATCTCCTTGGCAGAAATTTAATTTTTTTCTCAATTCAACTACTCGGTTGGTTATTAAAAATCATTTATTTTTGTAATTGCTTTATAATTTAGATGAAAATTCATCCGTTTATTTAGAAATTTAACTATTTTGTTTGAAATTCATATATTTTTCCTGAAAATCAATTTTTTATACTAAAATTCAACTTTTTTTGGTTGAAAATTAATCTTTTTTGTTGAAAATTCATCTTTTTTAATTGAAAATTCAAATGCTTGGTTGAAAGTTGAACTATTTTTCTTTAAATTAATTTTTTGGGTAATTGTTTATTATTTTAGTTGAAAATTTATCTTTTTGGTTGAAAATTATACTATTTTATTTAAAATTCGTCATTGATAATTCACCTTGTTTGGTTGGAAACTTAACTACTTGGTTGAAAATTTGTTGTCTTTTTTGGTTGAAAATTAATTTTTTCAACTAAAAATTTATCCATTTCATTTTTGGTTGATAATTGATAATTACCCTAGTGAGTCAATTTAACTGATGAACAAAAGTCACTTTTCACTGATTTGTTAGTCGTCGAATCCGCATTATTTGAATCAGTCACTTTTGACTGATTCAAATCTAGTGTCCAGATAACTATATAGATTCCATACATAAATTACTTAGATTTTCTTTTTTTTTTAGATAAAATCTCAAATCAGATCAAAATTTTGAATTATGTCACTTTTTCCCTAAAAAAAAGTGACATAAGTGCCTGTGTGGCAGCCCTGAAATTATTTGGTAAAGTTTTAAAAATAATTCTCCTGAATGAGTTAAATTTCGTATTTTGCCATTCTCTTTGTGGAGTTATGCAAATGGATATTTGCAGTAGAGTGTGATTTTTTGGGGTCGATAAACGTCTGGTAAAATGTGTTATTTCTGTTTGGAAGCGGTGGTCATACGCAGAGTTTATCGAAGATAAGTGCACGTTCTGCAACAGATAGTATTGACCTACCTCAATTACTGTGGCAATAAAACATCCCACAAATGAAGATCACATATCTACACGTGCTTCATTGCTAACGAGAACTTACACCTATTATGCCATTATTTATCATTAAAAACAATATATTGCTAATAGCGTGCTTTATTATAGTTTTTTTTATCAAATGTAGTTTTTCGACTTTGGGGGGAAAATAATTTTTAATACAAAATAAAAATTTCACAAAACTATTTATTTTGTAGGTCTATTTGTTTTTAAAGGTATATAAATTATAATTGATATTATTCAATTTTTTATATTAATATAAATTAAAAAAAATAGTTGAATCCTCAACCAAGAAATTAATTTTTAACCAAACCATTCAAGCATTTGAATTTTCAACCAAAAAAGATGAATTTTCAACCAAAAAGATGAATTTTCAACAACAAAAAATTGAATTTTAGACTAAAAAAAATTGACTTTCAAGAAAAAAATATGAATTTCAGACAAAATAGTTAAATTTTTAAATAAACGGATGAATTTTCAATTAAATTCTGAAGCAATTACAAAAAGAATGAATTTTTAATCAAGCAGTTCAACTTTCAACCGAGTAGTTGAATTGAGAAAAAAATTTAATTTCTGCCACGGAGATTAATTTTTTCCAAAAAAAAATGAATTTTCAAGAAATTACATGAATTTTCAACCAAAAAAGGTTATTTATCAATGAAATAGTTGAATCCATAACTAAATAGTTGAAAAAATGGAATAGCTCAGTTTTCCATTAAAAAAATTAATTTTCAACAAAAAAAAAAAACAATTTTGAATTAAATAGTTACATTTTCAACCAAAACGATAAATTTTCTTCCAAAAAATACAAATTTTCAAATAAAATTATGAATCTTCAACCAAAAAAGATACCCAGAAGATCAATTTTCTATAGAAAAAAATGATTTTTCAACTAAAATGATGAATGCTCAAACAAGAAATCAATTTTCATCCTAAAAATTTAATTTTCAACCAAATAAATTAATTTTTTACCCAAAAAGATGAATTTTCAACCAAACAGATTAATTTTCTGCCAAAAAAATTGAATTTTCAAAAAAATAGTTATAATTTCAACGAAAGAGGTGAATTTTAAATAAAAATCATGAGATATAATAAAAATAAAAATATGAATAACTATTAATTTTTTAGGTCTATTTGTTTCTAAGATTACATAAATATAATTTTCCCAAGATTTTTGAGAAAATTCAAAAATAATTTTGAAAATTTCAGATACGTCAAATCAAAATTTCAACAAAAAAGTAAATGTTCAAAAAAATATTTCAATTTTCAAAAAAAAGGATTAATTCTCAACGAAAAATTTAATATTTGGTATTTCAATCCAAAAAGATTATTTTGATTTTAAATCAGAAACAGTTCAGTTCATCGAAAAAAGACAAATAAAAAAGAATAGTTGAATCCTCAACAAAAAAAGATTAATTTCTAAATAAATTTTTCTATCAGAAAAGATTAATCTTCTACCAAAAAAGACGAATTTTCAACTAAAATGATGAATCTTCAACCAAAAAAATTAATTTTTAACAAAGTAATTGAATTTTTGAAAAATTGAAAAATTTTCAATGGCAAATTTTGAAAATTGAAGAATTTTCAATTTTTTATCATCAAAATGGAACTATTGAGAAAAATGTTCGAAATATACCTTCAAAATATAAATCTTAAAAATTGAATAATTTGTAATTCTATATTTACAGAATTCAAGATTTTTAAATTGCAATTCTTAAAAATTGTACAACTTTAAATTGTAAATCTATAAAATTGAAGGCGTTTCAATTTTGAAAATTCACAATTAAAAGTTAGGCAAGTTTTAGGTTTTACAAATTAAAAAAGCTGTAATTTTGATGATTAATTTTCGAAATTTTTCAATTCGGAAGATTTGGAATTGAAAAATGGACTTTTGATCTTCAAAATCATCAAAATTTAAGAATTTTTATTGATATATTTTTAAAATTGACGATTTTTCAACTGTAAATCTTCAAAATGGAACCATTAAAGAAAATATTAAAAAAAGACGAATTTTCAACTAAAATAATGAATCCTCAACCAAACAAATTAATTTCCAGCGATAATGAGATAAAATCAAAATAAAATTACGAAAAACCATTTATTTCTTAGCTTTATTTGTTTTTAAAAGGTTATGTAAATATAATTTTACCAAGATTCTTCAGAAAATTCAAAAATATTTTTGAAAATTTTAGATACATCAAATCCAAATTTTAACAAAAAAATCAATCTTCAAACGAATAGTTGAATTGTCAAATAAAAAAGATGACTTTTTAATGAAAAATTTAATAGTTGATATTTTAATCCAAAAAGATTTTTATTTTTAATCAGATACATTGGAGTTCGCCCAAAAAAGACAAATCAAATGAAAAGGTTGAAACCTAAAAAAAAAAATTAATTTTCAACCAGATGAATTAATTTTCTACCAAGAAGATTAATTTTCTACCAAGAAATACGAATTTTCAACTAAAAAAAAATTAATTATTAACAAAGAATTTGAATTTTTGAAAAATTTTCAATTGCAGATTTTGAAAATTGAAGAATTTTCAATTTTATATCATCAAATTCTGAAATTTTGATGATTTACATTCGGAATTTCTTTAATTTAGAAAATTTAGAATTGAAAACTTGACTTTTGATCTTCGAAATCATCAAAATCTAATATTTTTTATTTATAAATCTGTAAAATTGAAGAGTTTTCAATTTTGAAAATTTACCATTAAAAATTTTGCAAGGTTTAGGTTTTACAATGATAAATTCTGTAATTTTGAATACTTGCATTTGAAATTTCTTGAATTTGGAAGATTTGAAATTGAAAACTTGACTTTTAATCTTCAAAATCATCAACCTTCCAAGACTTTTTATTCACAAATCTATAAAATTGAGGAATATTCAATTTGGAAAATTGACAATTAAAAATTATGCAAGTTTTAAGTTTTACAATGATAAATTCTGTAATTTTGAATATTTGCATTTGAAATTTCTTGAATTTGGAAGATTTGAAATTGAAAACTTGACTTTTGATCTTCGAAATCATCAAAATCTAAGACTTTTTATTTATAAATCTATAAAATTGAGGACTTTTTAATTTTGAAAATTTTTAATAAAAAATTATACAGATTTTAGGTTTTACAATTATAAATTCTGTAATTTTGATGATTTTCATTTGAAATTTCTTCAAATTGGAAGATTTGAAATTCAAAACTTGATTTTTGATCTTTGAAATCATTAAAATGTAAGACTTTTTATTTATAAATCTATAAAATTGAGAAGTTTTCAATTTTGAAAATTTTTAATAAAAAATTATGCAAGTTTTAGGCTTTACAAATTGAAAAAGCTATAATTTTGATGATTTATATTCGAAATTCCTTCAATTCGAAAGATTTGGAATTGGACAATTGATTTCTGATCTTCCAAATTATCAAAATTTAACGTTTTTTATTTATATATTTTTAAAATTGAAGAGTTTTCAACTGTAAATCTTCAAAATGGAACCATTTAGGAAAATTTAAAAAAAGACATTATTTTAAATATAAAAAATTAAAAATTGAAGTATCTTCAGTTGCGAATCTTCAAGATAGACCTATTTCAAAAAGATCTGGGATAAAATCTTATATTTAAAACCGATTAATATTTAAATTTAAATTTAAATTTAAATTTAAATTAAAGTTAAAATTTAAATTTAAATTAAATATAAAACTAAAATTAAAGTTATTTTTTTAGTTTTTTAATATAAAGAATAAACAATTATTTCTTCTAAGTCAACACTTTGTCAATATCTGAAAGTATTATTGGTCAATTTGATTCCGAGAGTCGTTTCACTGTTTCCGAAAGCTTTTAGTTTGAACTGTCATAAAAACCTGCTTTGCATTACAAAGTGAAGAAAAGAAAAAAAGCAGTAAATTTCAATTCATGCAAAGAAAGGATGTTCTTCAGATACTAAGTTTACACAAATTGTTATTGAAGGCGATTTGGATGGAAAGTGGCCCAGACAAATTAAATCAAATCAAGTCAGAGCACGTTTCTCATCAAATCTCACGAAATTTTATAGTTTAGCGTCAACTAAAATACATTTTCTCACGATTTGTAAAGTGGAAGAACAGTTAGTAACTTATTTAAAATTACTGAATCTAGAACGATATTTCAAGATTCCCACCCTTGGTAGAAACGAGTTAATTATATTCAGTTATATGAACAATTCGAGGAACTGCAATCACATCTGCAGAAAATAATAATATATATTTATCGTATTCTAGACGTTAGGAAAACATCATCTTCGTAATTTATGTTTTTCGCTTCGTATACGTAAATTAAGTAGTAATTTACTTCATGTGTTTTATTTTACCGCCCTAGGTCAGTAATATTGCAAGAAATATAAAATAGAGTGAAAAGAGTTAATATAGTGTAATGAAGTCTTCAAATTTTCTAGGATTAACTGAATTCCCTCACTTTTCCATGATTTTTCCTTTAACAATTTTTCATTTTCCGTAACAATTTCAAATTTTCAACATGCAAAGATGAATTTTGAACCAAATGGTCCAATTTTTTTATAAAAAAAATTAAATTTCAACCTAAAACAGTTGCATTTTCAACCAAACATTCAAAGTTCTTAAAAGTCAGTTGAACAAAAAATATGAATTTTTAATCCAAAAGGAGGAATTTCCCTGGTGAAAAAATTTTTACAAAAAAGTACAGAAAACTAAAACTACTTTCACAGGAATCTAGAAATAAATACAATAAATTACAACCAAAATTACAGAAAAGTACAATAATACTTTTATATATATATATATATATATATATATATATATATATAAATTTTTCCCCTAAGATTCCAGAGAAAATTTAAATGAATTTTTTATTTTGAAAAATTAATTTAAAAATAATATTTAGAATATTTTGAAACATGTAAAATGATTTTCTAAAATTTCGGAAAAGAATCCGGAAGATTTCAGGACAATTTTAGGAGTAATTCGAGTCAGCTTCGAAAGATTTTCGAAAATTTATAAAATATTTAAAAAATTTTCCAGGCATCAAAAAAATTGTAATGACAAAAATTATAAATAAGTATTGAGAAAATTCTTGAATTTTGTAAATGTAGATAGAATTTAGTTTCAAGATTTATATTTTTAATCTATGTAATTTGAAACATTTTCTTAATAGTTACGTTTTGATGATTAACAATTGAAAATTTGTCAATTTTGAAGATTTACAATTGAAAATTTTTTTATTCTAAAGATGTATAAATACAAATTTTTAGATTTGGATGATGATGTCTTCAATTTTATAGATTCATAAATAAAAAGTCTTAGATTTTAATGATTTCAAAGATCACAAGTCAAGTTATGAATTTCAAATCTTCCAATTTGAAGAAATTTCAAATGCAAATCATCAAAATTTCAGAGTTTATAATTGTAAAACCTAAAATTTGTATAATTTTTTTATTAAAAATTTTCAAAATTGAAAAGTCCTCAATTTTATAGATTTATAAATAAAAAGTCTTAGATTCTAATGATTTCGAAGATCAAAAGTCAAGTTTTGAATTTCAAATCTTCCAATTTGAAGAAATTTCAAATGCAAATCATCAAAATTACAGAATTTATAATTGTAAAACTTAAAACTTGCATCATTTTTTATTGTAAATTTTCAAAATTGAAAACTCCTCAATTTTATAGATTTATAAATAAAGAGTCTTAGATTTTAATGATTTCGAAGATCAAAAGTCAAGTTTTGAATTTCAAATCTTCCAAATTCAAGAAATTTCAAATGCAAATCTTCAAAATTACAGAATTTATCATTGTAAAACGTAAAACTTGCATAATTTTTAATGGTAAATTTTCAAAATTGAAAACTCTTTAATTTTATAGATTTATAAATAAAAAGTCTTAGATTTTAATGATTTCGAAGATCAAAAGTCAAGTTTTGAATTTCAAATCTTCCAATTTGAAGAAATTTCAAATAAAAATCATCAAAATTACAGAATTTTTAATTGTAAAACTTAAAACTTGCATAATTTTCAATTGTAAATTTTGAAAATTGAAAACTCTCAAAGCTGTGCAATTTTGAAAAAAATCTTTAATTTTAAAGATGTATAAATAAATATTCATATATTTTGATGATTTTGAAGATCAAAATTACAGTTTTCACTTCTAAATTTTCCAAATTGTGGAAATTCCGAATGCAAATCATTAAAAGTACAGAATTTTTAATTGTAAAACTTAAAACTTGCATGATTTTAACATTGAATATTCAAAATAAAAACTCTTGAATTGTAATAATTTATAATTTGATGTTCTACAATTTTTAAGATTAATAATTGGAAAATCTTGGACACGTTTTTAATTTTTGCAGGATTAAAAAAAATTTTAGCAAAAGTTTAAGAAGGTTTAAAATTATTCAAAAATAATTTTAAATTTGAAAAGATTTTAAAAATGTTGTTAACAAAATGTAGAGTTTTTAAAGATTTTTAAATGAAATTATCAAGTATTTTAAGGATTTTGAACGGTTTTAAGATATACATTTTTCCCCTAAGATTCCAGGGAAAATTTAAATGAATTTTTTAATTTGAAAAATTCATTTTAAGATAATATTTAGAATATTTTGAAACAAGTAAAATGATTTTATAAAATTTCGGAAAAGAATTCGGAAGATTTCAGGACAATTTTAGGAATAATTCGAGCCAGGTTTGAAAGATTTCCGAAAATTTATAAAATATTTAAGAAATTTTCCAGGTATCAAAAAAATGGTAAATATCTTGTAAACTGACTCAAATTTTTCCTACAATTTTGTAAAATCCTGTAGAATAAAAAAAATTCTTAGTAATTATCTAGATCTTTTTGATTTTTTTCGAAAAAGCTACGAAAATTATATTTATATAAACTTAAAGCAAATAAACCAAGAAACTTAAAAAATAAATATTTGTTCGAAATTTTTATTTTGTATTCAAAATTATTTTTCCCTTCAAATTATAATTTGCCTGAATTTTGTTCTCTTTCTAGATTGAAAATTTTCTCTTGGTTGACAATTCCATTTTTTTGGTTAAGGACCCAACTACTTTGTTCAAAATTTTTTTTTTTGAAGATTCATCATTCTAATTAAAAATTTGTCGTTTTTGTTAGAAAATTGATCTTCTTGGTAGAAAATTAATTTATCTGGTTGAAAATTAATTTTTTCGTTTGAGAATTCAACTTTTTTTTAATTTGTCTTTTTTGGGTGAACTCAACTGTTTCTGATTAAAAAAAAAAATCTTTACAGATAAAAATATCAACTATTAAATTTTTTATTAAGAATTCACCTTTTTTATTTGACAATTCAACTATTTGTTTGAAGATTGATTTTTTTGTTAAAATTTTGATTTGATGTATCTGAAATTTTCAAAAATATTATAGTTGATACTTCAATTAAAACAAATAAAATTTCTACGAAAAGAGATGAATTTTAAACCAAAATGACGAATTTAAAAAAAATTAATTTTAACCGAAAAAAAACGAATTCTCAGCAGAACAGTTGAATTTTTCAACCAAAAAGATGATTTTTGAACAAAATACTTGAATTTTTAAAAAAATTATTCAATTTTTTACACAAAAAAACAATTTTTTAAGAAGAAAGTTGAATTTTTGTCCCAAAAATTTAAATTTCCAACTAAAAGATGAATTCTCAACGAAAAATGTAATACCTGATATTTTAACAAACAAAAAAACGAATTTTCAACAAAATAGTTTAATTTTTAAACAAATAGTTTAATT
>CAKNYM010042990.1:56254-102428 GCA_932195095.1 Andricus curvator | reverse complement strand
AACTAAATAGTTCAATTTTCAAGCAATTAATAAAATTTATTAACTAACAAAAATTTCAACCAAAAATGGAATAGTTACACTTTCAATTGAAAAAATTAATTTTCAACTAACAATACGAATTTTCAACCAAAGAGATGAATTTTCAATTATTCAAATGATGAATCTTCAACAACAAAATAAATTTTCATAAAAGTAGTCCAACTTTAAAATAACTATGAATCTTTCACAAAATTGTTGAATTTTCAACTAAATAGTTCAATTTTCAAGCAATTAATAAAATTTATTAACTAAAAAAAATTTCAAACAAAAATGGAATAGTTACACTTTCAATTGAAAAAATTAATTTTCAACTAACAATACAAATTTTCAACCAAAGAGATGAATTTTCAACTAAAATGATGAATCTTCAACAAAAACATAATTTGTAACAAAGAAGTCCAACTTATAACCAAGCAGTTCAATTTTAAATCGAAAAGGATTAATCTTTAACCAAATTTTTGAATTATTAAAAAAATAGTTAAATTTTCAAACAAAAAAAATATCAACCAAAAATGGAATAGATAAATTTTCAGTTAAAAAATTAATTTTCAACTAAATAATATGAATCTTCAACCAAAGAGTTGTATTTTTTTCGAAAAAGTTTAAATTTCTAACAAGAAGATTAATATTCTAAAAAAAAGACGAGTTTTGAAGAAAATACATGAATTTTCTACCAAATAGTTAAATTTTCAACCAAATCATAAAATTAGTAAACACAAAAATTTTCAACCAAATATGGAATGGTTACATTTTTAGTTAAAAAAATTAATTTTTAACAAAAAAATACAAATTATCAACCAATGAAGAGATGATTTTTTAACTGAAATTATGAATCTTCAAGAAAAAATATGAAATTTTAACCAGATAGTTGAATTCATACTAACAAAAAAGATGAATTTTAAAATAAAAGTATTAATTTTCCACAAAAAAAGACGGATTTTCAACCTAATAGTTGAATTTACAACTAAAAATATTAATCTTCAACCAAAAATGGAATAGTTGAATTGCCAGTTAAAACAATAATTTTCAACTAAAAAATACGAATTTTCAATCAAAGATATGAATTTTTAACTGAAATGATGAATCTTCAATCGAAAAAATAAATTATTTAAAAAGTAGTCCAACTTTCAACTAAGTTGTACAATTTTAAACCATAACCGATGAATCTTTAACAAAATTGTTGAATTTCCAACTAAATAGTTAAATTTGCAACCAAAAAATAAAATTATTAAACAAAATTTCAAACAAAAATAGAATATTTACATTTTCAGTTAATATATTATTACTCAGATAGAGTTGAATTTTCAAACATATAGCTGAATTTTGAACTAAAAAAAAAGTTTTCAGCCAAAAATGGAACTGTTAAATTTTCAGTTAAAAAAATTAATTTGTCATGCAAAAAAAGAAATTTTCAACCTAAACGATGAATATTTAACTAAAATGATGAATCTTCAACTGGAATAGATGAATTTTAAACCAAAAAGATGAATTTTTAGCAAAATAGTAACTTTGAATAAAGTATATAGTTTGATTTTCAACAAAAAAAAAGAATTTTCAACGAAATAGTTGAATTTTCAACTAAAAAAGATAAATTTTCAACCAAAAATGGAATAGTTCAATTTTCAGTTTAATAAATTAATTTTTGACCAATCTGATAAATTTTCTACTAAAATGATGAATCTTCAACTGGAATAGTTGAATTTTCAAACAAAAAGGTGAATTTTCAACGAAGAATATTAGTTTACACCAAAAAGTCGAATTTTCAACAAAATACATGATTTTTCAACTAAAAAGATAAATTGACAACTAAAAATGGAATAGTTAGATATCCAGTGAAAAATTAGTTTTCAACCAAACTGATGAATCTTCAACAAAAATTAATTTATAACAAAAGAGTTTATCTTTCAACCAAGTTTATTAATTAAATTTTCAACCAAAAAGATGAATTTTCAAATAAAATAATGAATTTTTTATTGGAATACTTGAATTTTCAACTAAAATGCTTAATCTTCAACTGGAAAAGTTTAATTTTAAACCAAAAAGATGAATTTTCAATTAAAACGATGAATCTTAAACTGGAATAGTTGAATTTTTAACAATAAAGATGAATTTTCAACGAAGAATATTAATTTCTACAAAAATAGACGAATTTCTAACTAAAAGAGATAAATTTTCAACTAAAAATTGAATAGTTAATTTTTAGTTGAAAATTGAATAGTTAATTTTTAGTTGAAAAATGAATAGTTAATTTTTAGTTAAAAAATGAATAGTTAATTTTTAGTTAAAAAATGAATAGTTAATTTTTAGTTAAAAATTGAATAGTTAATTTTTAGTTAAAAAAATTAATGATCAACCAAATAGATGAATTTTCTACTAAAATGATGAATGTTTTAACTAAAATAATTGAATTTTCAACCAAAAAGATTAATTTTCAATCAAGAACATCATATTCTGCCGAAAAAGACGAATTTTCAACTAAAAAATAGAAATTTTCAACCAAAAATGGAATAGTTTATTTTTTATTTAAAAAATTAATGTTCCACTAAAGAGATGCATTTGAAAAAAATGCTTGAACATTAAACTGGAATAGGCACATTTTTAGTTTAAAAAAATTAATTTGCAACAAAAACAAAATTCATCAAAATAGTTAAAATTTCAACTGAGATAGTTAAATTTCAGTAAAAAAAAATTAATTTTCAGCCAAAGAAAAAACGGATTTTCAACAAAATAGCTCATTTTTAAACCAAACAGATCAATTTTCAATTCAAATTATGAATCTTTAACCAAAAAATAATTATTTTTAACAAAAGAGTTTAATTTTCAACCCAAAAGATGAATCTTCAACTAATATTATGAATATTTAACTGAAATACTTAAATTTTTAACCAAAAATGGAATAGTTCAATTTTCAGTTTAAAAAAATGATGTTTCAAACAAATTGATGAATTTTCATCTGGAAAAGTT
Organism: Andricus curvator; assembly: GCA_932195095.1. Classification (NCBI taxonomy): domain Eukaryota; kingdom Metazoa; phylum Arthropoda; class Insecta; order Hymenoptera; family Cynipidae; genus Andricus; species Andricus curvator. Next base: position 99,425 of record CAKNYM010042990.1, on the reverse strand, counting down.
GAATCTTGAACCAAAAAGATGAATTTTCAACTAAAATGACGAATCTTCAACAAAAAATTTTATTTTTAACAAAAGAGTTTAACTTTCAATCAAGTAATTAAATTTTCATGAAAAAAAAAGAATTCTGAAGGAAAAATGTAGTAGTTCATACTTGAATCAAAAAGTATTTTAATTTTTAATCAAAAACAGTTGAATTCAAACAAAAAAATGACCTTTCAACTAAGAAAGATTTTTCAGTCTATAGAGAAAAAAATTCAAACCAACTGTTGAATTTTCAAGCAAAAAGATTAATTTTCAACCAAGAAGATTAATTTTCTACCAAAAAGAAAGAATTTTAAACAAAATAAATGAATTTTTAACCAGGTACTTAAATTATCAAATGAAAACGATCAATTTTCAATTATAAAGCTACTTTTACGAATAAAGCATCATTGTTATTCAATTTCATATTGCAATTAAGAAATAAAGTATGCACGCCCTCGAAAAAACACCCTGGAAAACCTTCAGATGGGATCTTAAATTTTAAGCTAAAGCTAGAAAAAATAGTCAATCTTCAATATAATGTCGGCACAGCCTTATTTATTATATTTTCTATATATAAAAATATTCTCATCATTTCTCGATTTGACAATAGATAATATTCACCGAGTATTCTCTGCGATTTTAATACAACTCTCCGCCACTACAAATCAAATCCCGAAAATAATTTTCATACAGCCGCGACTGTACAATAATTAACAAATCTTTCATACTTTGCTACTTCTAGTGGATTCTGAAAAACATAATTCGTATTTGAATAAACGATTACCCACGATTTCTCGATGACACAGAATTCACGTAGCATGTCATAAAAAATAAACTTCAAAATAATCCCTGATGGGCCTTTAACTAGACTTTAATCATTAAAACTCCTACCAGCTAAGAACCGATGATCCACTGCTCAACAAATCGATTCTTACTCAAAAAAAAAAAAAAAAAAAAAACAATACGAAATATGAAGTACGTAAAGCCTCTTCACTCCTGCATTCAACTATTTTAAATAAGTTAAATTGAAGAAATGAAATTCAAGGCCAGATAATTCAATCCATCTCTAATTTTCATCACTCACGTATTCAACGCACCAGAAACACTTTCTGATTAAGATTCAAGCACTTTTTCAACTTCATCCAGTCCCTTCATCTCTTGACGGATTGTTTGATTGGCAAACTGCTAGCGGGATTCCTCATCTTTAAAGCCTGCAACTTCCTTGCTTCCAACTTCATCTTCGCTTCCCTCCTCTTCCTCTCGATTTCTTGTGGGGTGCAAAGAACAGTTTGCGACTCGGTTGTTCTTTCGTCTTGAATTCGAACGGATCTGTTAAGATTAGAGAGCTGGAGATTATCAAAATTATTCCCAATAATCATACTCTCCTGGGAGGATCCAAGGGCCTTGCTGCTCAAATTTCCCACGCTCCTATTTAAAGATGTATCGGAATAGATTTTGCACTGGAAAGACTTACCAACTAATTTCCGTTTATTCTCTGTACCAGGGTTATTATTTGTTTCCTTATTATTATTCGAGGCACTGGAGTTCTTTGGATCGTTATGAAAAGGTTCAGAGAGGGACTTTGTCTTGAAGAATTTCCTGGGAGAGACGTGACTTTCCGGCTTCATATCGTTTTTCTGCACAAAGTCCTTTGCGAGATTTTTCACCCCGTTTCTGTTATGATGTTCGAAGCTTTTCGTTTTGACCAAGGATCGCTCACTTATAGAGGTGAGTTTTGGTGAATCCAAAAAGGAACGTGATCTCCCTGATCCAACTTTGATGCTCGTATTATTGCTGTTGCAGGAAAAGAGAGACTTTTTTGATAAGAGATCCGTGTTTCTTATTTGCAAACCCTTGAGCTTGGATCGAGGACCGTCGTTCTTCAATTCGGAACTAAAATCATCTTCTTCGAATTGTGACAAACACTCGTCAAAAGAATCGTCGGGGATGTATGTGCTTTTGGGGACTGAAGACTTTGGAACCTCTTTTTCCTTCTCAAATGGCACTTTCATCAAGTTGTGTAGACCTTCAATTTTGCGGATACTCTGATTATCATTTGTAGTTGATTCGTTTTCTTTGCCGCTGAATAAAATTGGAGAAGTCTCAGATTTCTCTTCCTTGAGACGTCCAAAAAATTCCTCCTCAACTTGTTGACTAAATCGGACCATCGAATCGTCTATTTCGTCGTCAAATAAATCGTTTAGGTTTGTAATGTTTCGTTTTTCAGGAGCAGTATCCATTCGTGTTTCATCCACGGGATAGACGAGCCTCATCTCTGTATCTTCGGAAGATTCTAGCACCTTTTCTGAATTATTCAGATTTTCAGATTCAGAGGGCCATTTGTCACTGGTCGAAGGCTCAGGCTCTTTTTCCTGTTTCTGTACGACTGGAGGATTGTTAAATTGCTCAAAGTTTGCTATGAAGACATTTACGTCCCTCTCTTCCTTTTTCAGCTTTACTTTCCAAGGAGCGTACATCAAAGGAGAATCAGAAATTCGTCGTTTTTGTAAGTTTGCTCGCTTTGGTGTCCTATTGGCGCCCGTCGAATTATCCCCTACGAACATCATGAAATCAGAAGAAAAATATTACAAGAAATTTCCAGAAAATGTTGATTGATATACTTCTACGTAAAAGATTGCTGTTAAATTATTTTTACAAGGAAACCTTGTTCTCTTTTTTTGTAAACTAGGAGGAAGATTTAAATTCTGAATCCACAAAACAATTTTCAGAATTAACGTCTCCTAAATAGTTCTATGAATTTATTAACAGGATATTGACATTTACAACAAAAAACTCTTGAAACAGAAAATTTGTTCATTTGAAGTAATAAAAAATGAACTACAAATTAAATCACTCAAAGTTGAACTCTTTTGATTTAAACAATTTTTAAATTGAAGCTTAGAAATTGTTTTTTTATTCGAACGCTCAATAATTTACAGGTTTAAAATGGAACTTTTTAATACTTTCCAAATGAACAATTTCAAAATAAATCGAGATTTTCAAAATAAAAACTAATCATCTTTTTTAACTCACATAGAAATAAAAATGTAAAAAATAAAACATGTCCTTCTTCCAATTCAGTACAATATTGAAAAAAAAGTTCCCCCCTTTAATCAGAATGTTAAAAATACAAAATTTGCCCCTCGACCACTCAATAAAAATGTGTTCAATACAAAAGAAGTGCCTTTTCCAATTCAGAAAAACTTAAAAACCAAAAATTTTCTTCTTTCCAACTCGAAAATCTTAAAAATAAGAAAATGTTTCTCTTCCAATTCAGAAAAAAATTAAAGCCGAAATTTCCTCATTTCCAACTCAATAAAAATCTTAAAAACTAAAATATGTCCCTCTTGCGATTCAGAAAAAATTAAAAATAGAAATATCCTCCATTCCCACTAAATAAAAATGTTAAAAATAACAAATTACACTCTTCCAATTCAGAAAAAAAGATTAAAAATAAAAATTATCCCCTTCAATTCAATGAAAATGTTTTAAAAAAATGGCCTCTTCCAATTAAGAAAAAATCAACCCAAATTTCGTTCCTTCCAACTCGATAAAAATCTAACGAAAAAAAAAATATCTCTCTTCCAATTCAGACAAAATTAAAACCAACATTTCCTCCTTTCCAAATCGATAAAAATCTTAAAAACTACAATATTTCCCTCTCTCAATCCGAAAAAAAAAATGGAAATCGAAATTTCCTCCGTTCCAACTTAATAAAAATGTTAAAGATAACAAATTACCCCCTTCCAATTCAGAAAAAAGATTGAAAATAAAAAGTTGCCGCCTTCAACTCAATAAAAATGCTTAAAAGAAAAATGGCCTCTTCCAATTGAAAAAAAAATAATAACCAAAATTTCGTCCCTTCCAACTCTATAAAAATCTTGAAAATAAAAAAAAATTCCTTCTTCTAATTCAGAAAAAATTGAAAATTAAAATGTCCTCCCTTCCAAATCATTAAAAGTATTCAAATTAAAAATGTTCCCTCTTCGAATTATGAAATAAATTCTTACCTTTAACACAATAAAAATATTTAAAAAAAAAAAATGGTCTCTTATGATTCAGAGGAAAAGTAAATAACCAAAATTTCATCTCTTCCAACTCAATAAAAATGTTGAAATAAAAAATTATCCGTCAACCAAAAGGAGAATAGTTACATTTCAAGATAAAAAAAAATGAATTTTAAACCAAAAAAAAAATAATAATTTTCAACAAAATAGTTAAATTTTCACTAAAAAATTAATTCTCAAGCAAATAAAATACATTTTCAACGAAATAGTTCAATTTTCCGTTTAAAAAATCATTTTTAACTAAAATGATGAATCTTCAACTAAAAAATGAATTTTTAACGAAATAGTTCAATTTTAAATCAAACAAATGAAATCAAAAATAGTGTAAATAGTGTCACAAATTTGAACAAATAGTGTAAAAATAGTGTCATAACATTTTTCCAGTATTAAACTTATGTGTAGTCTGAATTTAAAAGTTTATAGTCCGAAATCTAAAAATGTTCATTGGAAAATTAACATAATCTTTTATGCAAAATTTCCAGTTTTCTAACCTAATATTTTTAAAGTATTAAAAATGAAATTCAATGTTTATTTAAAATGTTCTTCTTTAGTCTATAAATTACCAAAAATCCTATTCATTTAAGGCAGGCTTCACAGTCTTTTTCTATTCCCCTTTTCCTCTCTTTTTCTCGTTTTTTACATAAATTCGAACTGAATTAATAGAACCCTATACGAAAATCTAGCTATTGTTAGTTGAAATTATTTTGTTGAAAATTCAACAATTTTGTTAAAAATTTAACTATTTTGTTGAACATTAACTACTTTGTTAAAAATTAATTTTTTTGGTTCAAAAATTCATCTTTTTCTGTAAAAATGTAATGTTTTTTGTTGAAAATTCAACTGATTGATTGAAAATTAACATTTTTGTTTAAAATTCATATTCTCGGGTTGAAAATTCAACTGATTTAGTAACGTATTCATGTATATTGTTAAGAATTCGTTTTTGTTTGTTAAATCTAATTGATTTTTATTTTTAATTAATTTTTTTTTTTTTTTTTTTTGAAATATCAATCTTTAAATTTTTCGTTAAAAATTGAACTTCTTGGTTGAAAGTTGAACTACTCCCTTAAAATTGTATAATTTTAGTTGAAAATTCGTTAATTTTTTTCTGTTAAAAATTGTATTTTTTTTTACTGAAAAATTAACTATTTTGTTGAAAATTCATATTCTCGGGTGAAAAATTCAACTATTTTGTAGGAAATTCGACTTTTTGGTTTGAAAATTCAACAATTTGGTACAAAATTAAACTGTAGAAAATTAGTTTTTTTTTTATTGGAAATTAATTCTCCTTAATAAAAATTTAACTACTCCATTTTTGGTTAAAAATTGATCTTTTTAGTTTAAAAATTCACCTATCATCCAGTGTTTAAACTATTGACTTGAAAATTTACGTAATTTGTTGAAAATTCATCTTTTACGTAAAAAATTAATCTTATTAGTTGAAAATTGAACTATTTGTATAAAAATTAATATATTTTGTTGAAAGTTGGTATTTTCTGATAGAAAATTAATCTTCTTCTTTGAAAATTCCACTACTTGGTAAAAAATGTATACATTTTGTTTAGAATTCATCTTTTTCGGTAGAAAATTAATCTTCTCTGTTGAAAATTTATCTTTTTGGTTGAAAATATAACTACTTGAGGTGGCGGGCATATTATTTTAGCCAAATAGCGAAGAAATGAAAATATTTTTCAAGGAAAATTTAAAAAATAGTGGCAATACCCGACAAATTGTGAGAAAATAGTGTCTCTGTGTCAGTTTTTTCGAAATAGTAGGAAAATAGTGTCATCATTAAACAAAAAAAGAGTAAAATAGTGTGGTGAGTCCGAGACCTGTAACTATATAACTTGAATTCTATCTGCAAGTAGATTTCATATTTTGAGAGATTTTGTTACCTTTAGGACTATGCCAGTTCCAAACTACTTCAGGCTGTTGGCTACAAGGTCCCATTATTGGACTGCATCGGTAATCTATTTCTGGAGAATCTTCCATATTATTAGTAACACTTGTATTTCTAATCGGAGTGCTATGACCACTACGTTTATCCAGCCGTCGAACTGGTGTCGTGTTTCCATTGCTGCTTGTGTCTTCTGCAAATAAAATACAAAATTTACTATACACTTTTGTGAAATGAACTAGGGACTGTACTTTACGTGCCAAAGAAGCATGATGAGTGAAAAACGAACCTAGCCAGAAGCAATTTTTTTTTAAGTCAAGGAAATTTATTGGTCAGGGAAAAATCAGGGATTCAGAAAAAAAATCTTGCAAAAGTCAGGCAATTTCTATAATTTTAAATAACTGTCAAGCTCTTTGTATATTAATGGTCAGGGAAAATGAAAAATTGCTCAGGGAATTTTTAAAATCAAGTTACGGTAACCCTGATATAATATTCCTGGTAGTCATTTGTTTGCCTTGTATTTATATTTCTTTTTTTTGCAGTTGCTTCCTCCTTAAGATTATCTTTGTAGTTATACATTTTATTATTTGTTTGTAACTTCGACAATTTTGTTCAAAAGTCATCATTTTTTATTGAAAATTCAAGTGTATTATTAAAAATTCGTTTTTTTAAGTTAAATGTTCGAGTATCTTCGTCGAAAATTTACTTCTTGTTTAAAACTCATGTTTTGACGTTGAAAATTCAAATATATTTTTTTTAATTTGTCTCTTTAATTTAAAAATTTATCTGTTTTAGTAGCCATTTCATCTTTCTTGTATAAAAATGCAACTATTTGGTTTAAAATTCAATCATCTTTTTTGGCTGACAATTTAACTATTTTGAAAATTTGTCTTTTTAATTTAAAAAATTAATTTATTTTAGTAGAAATTGCATCTTTTTTGGATAAAAATGCAACTATTTGGCTGGAAATTCAACTATTTTGTTAAAAAGTCATACTTTTTGGTTGAAAATTCAACTGTTTTGTCGAAAATTCGTCTTATTGGGTTGAAAATGCAAGTATCTTAGTAGGAAATCTAATTCTTATTTAAATCTCATATTTATATGTTGAAAAGTCAAACTAAAATCTTTTTTGGACGGAAATTAAATTTTTGTTTGTTTGAAAATTCTTCCTTTTAATTAAAAAATTTATCTGTTTTAGTAGAAAATTCATCTTTCTTGGATAAAAATGCAACTATTTGGTTGAAAATTCAACAATTTTTTTAAAAAGACATACTTTTTAATAGAAAATTCAACTGTTTTGTTGAAAATTCGCCTTTTTGGGTTGAAAATTCAGTATCTTCGTAGAAAATTTACTTCTTGTTTTTGTGATGTTGAAAATTCAAACTAAAATCTTTTTTGGATGAAAATTCAACTACTTTTTTGAAAACTTGTCTTTTTAATTTAAAAATTCATCTGTTTTAGTAGATATTTCATCTTCCTTGGATAAAAATGCAACTATAAGGTTAAAAATTCAACAATTTTATTAAAAAGTGATCCTATTTGGTTAATGCAAAATGTACTTGTTTTAAATTCATATTTTGGTTTTGAAAAGTCAACTGAAGTCTTGTTTGGATCAAAATTCAACTATTTTTGTGATTTGTTATTTTTATTTAAAAATTCATCTGCTTTAGTAGACTGTTCATCTTTCTTGGATAAAAATGCAATTATTCGGTTGAAAAATCAACAACTTTGTTAATAAGTCATCCTTTTTGGTTGGAAATTCCACTGCTTTGTTGAAAATTCGCCTTTTTGGGTTGAAAATTCAAGTATCTTCGTAGAAAATTCACTTCTTGTTTAAATCTCATATTTTGATGTTGAAAAGTCGAACTAAAATCTTTTTTGGATGAGTAGACATTTCATCTTTCTTGTATAAAAATCCAACTATTTGGTTGAAAATTAATCTTGTTTGCTTGAGAATTCAACTATTGTGTTTGAAAATTTTGGTTGAAGCACTCTGTTAAGAAATCTTTTTTTTTGTATACATATTTTTTGTTGAAAATTTATCTCTTTGGTTGAAAATTTAACTATTTTGTTCAAAATTAAGTTCTTTGTTGTAAATTCTAATAACTGAATTATTATATATATTCTTTATATTTTACTATATTCTCTTAACTGAATCTTTAACTATTAAATTTTCGACTGAATATCGATAGTTGATTTTATTTTGGAGATTTAAATATTTTTTTGAAAAAGACTTTTTCTTATAAATTAATTTTTCTAACTGAACTATTCAATTTTCAGTTGAAAATTTATCGTTTTTAATTGAAAATTCAAGTATTGCATTTTTTACTGAGAATTCGTATTTTTTGGCTGAAAATTAAAAACATTTAATTAATTGAAAATTCGTTTTTTTTTTAATTAATTTTTTTAACTGAATATTTAACTATTACATTTTTCGTTGAAAATCAATAGTTTTTAGTTGGAAATTCATATATTTTGTTGAAAATTCGACTTTTTTGGTCGAAAATTAAACTTCTTAATTGAACATTAAACTAAATTGTTAAAAATCAATGTGATTAGTTAAAGATTCATCTTTTTGTTTAAAAATGTAACTATTTTGTTGAAAAATATTTTTTTAAATTGAAAATTAAACTATTACATTTCTTTTTAATTGTAAAGTATACTAATTTGTTGAAAATTGGACTATTTTCTTGAAAAGTCAATTTGTTTTGTTCAAAAATTGAACTATTGGTTTAAAGTTGAACCACTTTGATAAAAATTAATTTCATTGGTTAAAAACGTAACGTTGTTGAAACTTCGTTTGTTATCTTGAATTCAACTGTTATAGATTGAAAAATAAAATTTGTTTGTTGTCGAAATACAAACTATTTCGTTTTTTTTGGTTGATAATTGTTAATCTTTTTGCTTGAATTTAACTGTTGCTGATTTAAAATTAAAATCTTTTTTGTTTTAAATATCAACTATAACATTTTTTATGTAAAATTAATCTTTTTTTATTGAAAATTCAACTACTCGAATGAAATTTGAAAAATACTTTTCTTTTTTGTTGCAAAATCGTCTCTTTGGGATGAAAATTCAAGTATCTTCGTAGAAAATTTACTTCTTATTCAAAACTCATATTTTGATGTTGAAAAGTTAAACTTAAATTTTTTGGAAACAAAATTCAACTATTTTCTTTTTGATTTGTCTTTTTAGTTTAAAAATGACTATTTTAGTAAAAATTACATCTTTCTTGAATAAAAATGTTCCTGTTTAGTTAAAAATGCAACTATTTGGTTTCAAATTCAACATTTTGCTAAAAAGTCATCCTTTTTGGTTGAAAATTGAACTGTTTTTTTTAAATTCAAGTATCAAAGTAGAAAATGTACTTCTTGTTTAAAACTCGTATTTTGGCGTTGAAAAGTCGAATTAAAATCTTTTTTTGGGGAAAATTTGAATTTTTTTTTTTTTAATTTGTCTCTTTGATATAAAACTTCATCTGCTTTAGTAGAAAGTTCATCTTTCTTGGATAAAAATGCAACTGTTTGGTTGAAAATTCAACTATTTCTTAGAAAATTTATGGAAAATTTACTTGTTTAAAATTTATATTTTCGTGTTGAAAAGTCAACTTAAATCTTTTTTTGATGAAAATTCAAGTATTTTTTTTAATTTGTCTTTTTGATTTAAAACTTCATCTGTTTTAGTAGAAATTTCATCTTTATTGGATAAAAATGCAACTTTTTGGTTTAAAATTCAATAATTTTGTTAAAAAGTCATCCTTTTTTGTTGAAAATTCAACTATTTTGTCAGAAATTCCTTTCTTTTTGGTTGAAAATTCAACTATTTCGTAGAAAATTTACTTGTTTAAAATTTATATTTTCGTGTTGAAAGGTCAACTTGAATCTTTTTTGGATGAAAATTCAAGACTTTTTTTTAATTTGTCTTTTTGATTTAAAACTTCATCTAATTTAGTTGAAATTTCAGTTTTCTTGGATAAAACTGCAACTATTTGGTTTAAAATTCAATAATCTTCTTTGGTTGGAAATTCAACTATTTTTTTTTTAAATTTGTCTTTTTGATTTAAAAATGTATCTGTTGTAGTAGAAATTTAATCTTTTTTTGACAAAAATGTAACTGTTTGGTTACAAATTAATCTTCTTTGCTTGAGGATTCAACCATTTTGTTTGAACATTTTTGTTGAACCACTTTGTTAAGAAATCATTTTTTTGTAGAAGATTCATATTTTTAGTTGATTCATCTCTTTGGTTGAAAGTTGAACTATTTTGTTAAAAACTGACATTTTTTATTAAAAATTCAACTGCGTGAGTAAAACTTAAATTACTTTGTCGAATTTTTTTTTTTTTTTTTTTTTTGGAGGAAGGTTTATCTCTTCAGTAGAAAATTTAATTATTTTGTTAGAAACTGATATTTTTTTATTGAAAATTCAACTGCGTGGGTAAAACTTGAACTACTTTGTCGATTTAAAAAAAAAATGTATCCCTTCCGTTAAAAATTTCACTATTTTGTTGAAAATTGATTTTTTTGCTAAAAATTCATATTTTCTGGTTGAAAATTCAATTTTTGTAGAGAAAATTCAATTTTTGTACAGAAAGTTCAATTTTTGTATAGAAAATTCGGCTTTTGGCTTAAAGGCTCAATAATTTAGGTGAACTTTTTTTTCATGACTGAAAAATCATTATTTCTTGAAAATTCGTCTTTTTGATTTTCAAATTCATTTTTTTTTTTGGTTGAAATATCAACTATTAGAGTTTTTTCTTGAGAATTTATCTTTTAGGTTGAAAATTCAATTATTGTGTTGAATATTTAATTATTTTCTTGAAAATTCAATTATTTTGTTGAATATTATTTATTTTGTTGAAAATTCAAGTATTTTGTTAAAAAGTCATCTTTTATGGTAGAAAAGTTATTTAGTTTTATTTAAAACAAATAAATAAATTTGAAAATTTTAAATTTGTATCTGAAATATTGTTTTATTCCGTCTATAAAAGATGCTCATAGAAAATGAAAAATTGGTCAAGTTAAAATCAGGGAATTTTGAAAATGAACTTTTTACCCTGCAAAGCATATATTATCTTAAAAACAACAAATTTCCATTAGTTTCCAGTCCCATATCTTATTATTACTGGAAACCATAAATTGATTACATCAAAAAGGGGGGGTTTAGAATTTAAATCGTTTAAAGATCAAAGCGATTTAAAGAGCAACGCAGCTTTAACTGGTTAAAATGCGAAAACAATTTAGCTATATGTAAACTATCAATATCATCTAAAGTTTATTGAATATTTAAATAAAACAGTAACAAACAAAAATTAATAACATTTGTTGAATATAATTTCAAGATCTCGTCAAAAATTAAATAAGGGTTGCAAAGGGAATTCTAACCTCAAAATAATCACTTGACAAGAAAAGCGACTTACCATCTGTTATTGACGAATTTTGGAGTTTCAGTCTAAACTTCGAAGACGCGGGTCCTGCCCTGTGTTTACTTTTCCTTTTTTCACTCATAATTCTGTAGAAAAACCACTTCGCACTCAAATCGTCACTAGTTTGGCTACATAAAGAGAAAGTTCGGATTTACCAACTTCTTGGAGAAATCAAACGCACAGTAACTGAATTCGCAGAACCAAATATAAATACAAAACTAAATCAATATTATTTCGTTTGACAGAAATTTAAAATCCAACACAAAAACGAGAAAACCGCTCAGAGCCACTGGCGCTAAAAACCTCCATTCATTTAATTCATTTCCAAAAAAAAGGGAAAATAAATATACTCTAAATTACATGAAACTTTCCATTTACCGTAACTTCTCTACTATTGCCAACCAATCAGAAACCTTATTAGAAAAAAATCATACAATTTCTTTTTAAAGCGTATTGTGATTGGTTAGAAACTTTCCACATCCGCCAATGAGGTTCGTCTATGAATCTTCTCCGATTTTTGGATTGGTCAGAAAGAGGCGGTTGTGGTACAATTCTTGGAAATTTAAAATTCAAATCGAGACACTTGTCACTTGCATTGAAACTTAAATATATTTTTTTAAATATCTCGTACGTTTATTTGAATCCATTTTTATAATTTTAATGCCCTTAAATTATTTCTTAGATAATAATAATTATTCAAAACGATTTTCTTCACTGTCTATTTGTTCAATCGAATATTTAAATTTGAACACGTGTGTTCTCATGGTTCTCATTCTCCTTGTTCTAGTCCGCCATGTTTCAATTTTCAGTCGACGTACTTCGGCGTACGTGTATACTGCGTATACTGTGCCGGTTAATTTTTAGCGATTATAACAAATGTTCTTAGATTGTGAAGTCCAATAAAGGTTTTTTTTTGTTTTTTGGTCACATTTGGAACATTAATTTTGATGAAAGTGCAAGTGTTTAGTAATTCAGTCAACTTGATCGAGAAAAACAGGTATTGTGCATTTTTTAAAACCACTTTCACGTGTTTACTTTGTTATTTTCGTCATTTCATGGCCTAATTGATATTCCTGCGTCATTGTGAACAACAATAATATCATAAATCAATAAAAAATTAGTATATGCTTATAACGATAGAAATAAACAAGGCACGAATCGTGAATTAAAACTCCATATATAAGCACAAATGAAATTCCATAAAGTGCAAAATATTTATTATTTCAGTAAGAATTAAAAGACTATTAAGTCCATTTTGGATGTTCGCAAAGAAATTAATTATAAGCATTAAAAGTTTTGGGTATAATTGTGAGTTTAGGTTAAACCATATTGTGACGAGTACAACGAATATATTATTTGTTTGAAAATTCAAGAATTTGGTTAAAAAGTGACCCTTTTTGGTTGAAAATTGAACTGTTTTGTTGAAAATTCAACTATATTGTGCTAGAAAATTTACTTTTCGTTGAAAATTGAACTGTTTTGTTAAAAATTCGTCTTTTATGGTTGAAATCAACAGTTTTTATTTAAAATTAAAATAGTGATTGATTAAAATATCTGCTACATATTACATTGTTTTGTTGAAAATTCATATTTTTTTGGTTTAAACATCATCTCTTTGGTTAAAAGTTGAACTATTTGTTTAAAAATTGATCTTTTTTAATTGAAAATTCCAATAGTTGGGTAAAAGTTGAACTATTTTATTCAAAATTTATTTTATTTTTGTATGAAATTTTTTGTTTTTTACTAAAATGTAAATATTCCAGTTGAAAATTCATCTATTTGGTTGAAAATTTAATTATTTTGTTGAAAATTTGTTTTTTTTTAAATTAATTTTTTAACTGAAAATTTAACTTCTCCATTTCTGGTAGAAAATTGATCTGTTTTAGTTAAAAATGCAACTGTTTGATTGAAAATGAACTTTTTTGTTGAAAATTAAAATTTCCAGTTTCAAAATTCAACTGTTTTAAGGAAAATTTGACTTTAGAGTTCAACAATTTGGATGAACTTGTTGTTTTTCTTCGCTGAAAAATCTTTATTTGTAGAAAATTCGTCTTTCTGGTAGAAAATTAATCTTCTTGGTTAAAAGTTTCTATTTTTGTGTTTAAATATCATCTAATTTGGGAGGAATTTTATCTTTTTTTTTTTTATTTAAATATCAAATCTTACATTTTATTTTGAGAATTCATTTTGTAGGTTGGTACAGCAACTCCTTGGTTAAAAATTCAACTATTTTGTTGAAAAATTCAGCATTTTGTTAAAATTTTAACTATTTAGTTGAAAATTAAACTATAATGTGGTAGAAAATTTACTTTTTGTTGAAAATTGAACTGTTTTTTCATAAAATTCGTCTTTTTGGTTTAAAAATGCATCTGTTTTATTCGAATTTTGTTGTATAAAAAGGCAATTCTTTCGTTAAAAATTAATCATTTTTCGTTGAGGATTCAACTATTTTATTGAAAATTCTTTTTTTTTTCTGGTTGAACCTAACTGTTTTTTATTTAAAATTAAAGTATTCTTTTATTTAAATATCTAGTACGTATTACATTTTTGTTGTTGTAAATTTATCTGTTTCAGTTTAAATTTCATCTCTTTGGTAAAAAGTTGATCTATTTGGTTGAAAATTGATTTTTTAAATTGTGAATTCAATTACTTATGTAAAATTTGAACTACTTTGTTAAAAAGTGTATTTTTGGTTGTTGAAGGTTTTAGTTAAAAATTCTTTTTTTTTGTTTGTTAAAAATTAATTTGTTAACTGAAAATTTAACTTTTCCATTTCTAGTTAAAAATTGATCTTTTTTGTTAAAAATGCAACATGCAATATTTTCAGGTTCAAAAATCAACTTGTTTTACAAAAAAATTGTTTTTTAACTTTAGACCAACAATTTGGATGAACTTTTTTCTTTCTTCACTGTAAAATCTTTATTTGTTGATCATTCCTAGCACTTTTTTGTAGAAAATTAATCTTCTTGGTTAAAAATTTGTCTTTTTTTTAAAAGTAAAATTTAATTTGGTAGAAATTTCCTCTTTTTCTTATTTAAATATCAATTTTTTCATTTTTCCTTTTTTTTAGAATTCATCTTTGGAGGTTAAAAATTAAACTATCTGGTTGAAAAATTCATTATTTTGTTAAAAATTTAACTCATTGGTTAAAAAATTAAGTATTTTCTTGAAATTCTTTTTTTTAGAGGCTTATTCTTTTTGATTAAAAATTCGACCATTTGGTTGAAAATTCAACTATTTTGCTGAAAATTCGTCTTTTATGGTTGAAATCAACAGTTTTTTATTTAAAATTAAAATATTGTTTAATCAAAATATCTACTATTCCATTATTTTGTTGAAACATCATATTTTTTTTGTTTGAATTTCATCTCTTTGGTTAAAAGTTGAACTATTTGCTTGAAAATTGATCTTTTTTAATTAAAAATTCTAATTCGTAGGTAAAAGTTGAACTACTCTGTTAAAAATTTATTTTTTTGGTTGAAGACTTTGATTGAAATTTTTTTAAAACTAAAAATGTAACTATTCCAGTTAAAAATTCATCATTTTAGTTGAAAATTCATCTATTTGGTTGAAAATTTAATTCTTTTGTTGAAAATTCGCTTTTATTTTTCTTGTTTTTCTTATTTATTTTATTTAATCTGGTAGAAAATTGATCTTTTTTAGTTAAAAATGCAACTGTTTGGTTGAAAATTAATATTTTCAGGCTCAAAAATCAACTGTTTTCAAGAAGATTTGTCTTTTGTCTTTAGAGTTCAACAATTTGGATGAACTTGTTTTTTTTTCTTCACTGAAAAATCTTTATTTGTTGGAAATTCGTCTTCTGGTAGAAAATTAATCTTCTTTGTTGAAAATTTGTCTTTTTGTTTTTAAACATCATCTAATTTGGGAGGAATTTTATCTTTTTTTTTGTTTAAATATCAAATGGTACATTTTATTTTGAGAATTCATTTTGACGTTCAAAATCCAACTCTGGTTGAAAGTTCAAATATTTTGTTGAAAAATGAATTATTTTGTTAAAAAATTAACTATTCTGTTGAAAATTCAACTATATTGTGGTAGAAAATTTACTTTTTGTTTTACTTTTTTGGATAAAAATGTAATTGTTTCGTTGAAAATTAATTTTTTGTGGTTGAACTTAGCTGTTTTTTTCATTTAAAACAAAAATATTATTTGGTTGAAATACCTACTATTACACACATTATTCGTTGAAAATTCATCTTTTCTGGATCCTCAAATTTTGATGATTTTGAAGATAAAAAGACAAGTTTGCAATTCGAAATTTTCCAAGGTGAAGAAATTTCGAATTTTAATCATTTTAATTACAGAATTTTTAACTGTAAGGCTTAAAACTTAGATAATTTTTTTATTTTAAATTTTCAAAATTAAAAACTTTTCAATTTAAAATATTTACAATTCGAAGTCCTACAATTAGAAGAGTTATAATTGAGATGTCTCAAATTTTAAAGATTTATGAATAAAAATTCTTAAAAAATTGGATGAATTTGAAGATCAAAAGTCAAGTGTTTAATTTTAAATCTTTCGAAATGAAGAAATTTCGAATGTAAATCATCAAAATTACAGCATTTTTAATTGTATAACTCAAAAGTTGCATAAGTTTAATTGTAAATTTTCAAAATTAAAAACTCTTCAATTTTAGAGAAGGGGCCGTTCATATATTACGTAAGCCGTTTTTCTTTTGTTTAAATAAAGACGAGAACAAAATTGATGTGAAGTTGAGAAGGACACAACGATATAAGCAAAAGAAAAACGGCTTACGTAATATATGAACGGCCCCGAAGTATAAAGAAATTTTCTGATTTTGAAGATCAAAAGTCAAGTTTTCAAATCTAAATCTCACAGATTGAAGAAATTTCGAATGTAAAGCATCAAAATTACAGACTTTTAAATTATAAAACTTGAAACTTACATAATTTTCAATATTGTAAATTTTCAAAATTAAAAACAATTCAATTTTAAAGATTTACTATTCAAATTTTGACAATTATTTAGAGTTAAAATTGAAAACGCTTCAATTTTCCAAATGCATTAATAACCATTCTTAAATTTTGAAAATCAAAAGTTGAGTTTTCAATGCCAAATCTCTCAAATTAATTGTTCAAAACTTAAAGTTTTGTAATTTTTAAGAGTTACAATTAAAATCTCTTCAATGTTAAAAATGCATAAAATTTAATTTAAAATCTTCCAAAGTGAAGAAATTTCGAATGTTAATCATGAAAATTACAGTATTTTTAATTTTAAAACTTAAATCTTGGATAATTTTTAATTGTGAAGTTTAAAAATCAAAAGCTCTTTAATTTTGAATACACTGGAACCCCGATTTCAGTAAACTGGATTTGTGCGTTCCGAGAACTGATGCCACTCGGCGGTTTCTGTTATTGTGTGTTCGGTGAAGCGTGACAAACAACAGAGGGCTGCTGTTTGTTTACGTCCAGAGTCCGTAGATTCGAGTCCAAGGTCAGAACCGAAACTGTGCTCAAATCCAGGTTCCAGTGTATTTACAATTCAAAGTTATACAATTTGAAGTGTTATACTTGAAATCTCTCAAATTTTGAAGATTTATGAATAAAAATTCCTAAATTTAGATGATTTTGAAGATCATTAGTCAAGTGTTCAATTCTAAATTTTCTAGATTGAAGAAATTTCGAATGTAAATCATCAAAATTACAGCATTTTAATTTGTGTAGCTCAAAACTTGCATAATTTTTATTGTAAATTTCCAAAATTAAAAACTCTTCAATTTTAAAGATGTACGAATACAAATTCTTAAAGTTTGATAATGTTACAGATCAAAAGTCAAGTTTTCAAATCTAAGTCTTCCAAATTGAAGAATTTGCATAATTTTTAATTGTAAATTTAAAACATTAAGAACTTTTAAATATTTACAATTTAAACGTCTGCGATTTTGATAAGTTACTATTGAATATTCTTGAATTTTAAAAATATAGAATTGAAAATTATTCAGTTTTCAACATTTATATCTGTTTATTATATTTTGAAAGTTTGTAATTTTGAACGTTTTTTTTAAACTTCAATTTTGAAGATTTAAAATTTATAATTCTTCCATTTTGAATATTTGCAATTGAAGACTCTTCAATATTTAATGTGTATAATAAAAAACGATGCGATTTTTTGGGAAGAGTTTAATTTTGAAAATTAAATAATAAAATATACTCAATGCTTTTTAAATATTTTTTTTAGTCACACAAATATTGAAATTGCTTAGAAGAAAAGAACTAAGAAATATTATCAGTTTGTTTTTAAACTTATATAAATATAAATTTTAAAATATTCTTGAGAAAATTAGAAAATATTTTTTAATATTTCAGATGTGTAAAAAAAGAATCTGGAAGGTTTAAAAAAAAATTATTTTACAGGATTTTACAAAATATTATGAAAAATTCGAGCCTTTTTAAAAAATATTTAGGACTTTTAAAAGTTTGGAAGAGATACAAAATATTTGATAAATTTTCGGAAATGCTTCCATGTTTTAAAATATTTTTAATCTATTCAAAACCTTTTAAATTCCTAAAAACATTTTTAGCTGATTCGAATTTTTCTTAAAACTTTGAAAAATTATTCAAAATGTAAAGAAATTGCCTTAAAATCTTCCGAATTTTCCTAGGAATTTTGAAAAAATTTGTTTATCTATTGAAAACCAAATGTTCTAAAACATTTTCTTGAATTTACTCTATTTTTTAATGTTACCAAATTGAAACATTTTGCTTTAAAATCTTCTACTCTTTTTGGAAATTTCAGGAAATCTTTTGACATGTTTTGAAATATTTTTCAATTTTCTCTTAAAATTTATTTTTCAAAATAAAAAATCATTAAAAATTTTCCCATAAATCTTAAGAAAATTCTTTTTTTAATCCTTTCGAAATTTTTAAACCTTCTAATATTGTAAAATTATTCAAATTTTTCGTGAAAGTTTTTTTTAATTCTGCAAAATTTTAAAAATTGTCTTAAAATCTTTCAGATTCTTCTTTGACAATTTTAGAAATATTTTGAAATGTTTTGAAATCTTTTTAAATATTCTCTTAAAATTAATTTTTAAAAATAAAAAATCATTATAATTTTTCCTAGGATCCTAGATATTTTTTTTCGTTTTCTTGAAACCTTACAAAATTCCTAAAATATCTTATAAGTTTTTATTATTTTTGAATCGTTTCAAAACTTCTAAGTATCTCTTACACTTACTCTTTGTTCTAAAATTATGTATTATGGCAGAATTTTGCTTTAAAATCTTTTACACTCTTTCCAAATTTTAGGAAATAATGAAAAAATTTTTGCAATCTTTTTCAATTTTTTTAAAAAATCAATCAATCTTCTTGGTGACTAATTCACCTTTTTGGTTGAAAATTCATGTGTTTTCTTAAAAATTAATCTTTTTTTGTAGAAAACTAATCTTTCTGTTTAAAAATTGATTTCTTTGGCTTGAACATCAGTTTTTTTTAAATTGAAAATTAATTTTCTTAACTGAAAATTTACTTATTTCATGTTTGATTGAACATCAATTTTCTTCATTTGAAAATTAAACTATTTGCTTGAAAAATTTTTGTATTTTGTTAAAACTCTGTCTTTTGTGGTAGAAAATTAATCTTCTTGGTGACTAATTTGGTTGAAAATTCATGTATTTTGTTAAATATTATTCTTTTTTGGTAGAAAATTAATCTTTTTGGTTGAAAATTCATTTCTTTGATTGAAAATTAGTTTTTTTTTAAATTAATTTTTTTGTCGAAATTTTTTTTTGATAGACATTTAATCTTTTTGTTAGAAAATTCATTTGTTTGGTTAAAAATTTAGCTATTTCGTTGAAAATTTATTTTATTTGCATAAGAACTTATTTCTCTAACTGAAAATTAAACTATTCTATTTATTGTTGAAAATTGATGTTTTCTAGCTGAAAATTTGTCTTTTTTGGTAGAAAATTCATCTTCTGGGTTGAAAATTGAACTATTTGGTTAAAAATTTATTTTTTTGAGCAAAGATACATCATTTTAGTTAAAAGTTCATTTCTTTAGTTGAAAATTTAAAAAATGTTGTTGAAAATTAGTTTTTTTTTTGTTAAAAATGAATTTTGTTACTAAAAATGTAGCTATTCCATTTTTGCTAGAAAATTAATTTTTTCAGTTAAAATTTCACTTATTTTGTTAGAAATTACATATTTGTGGGTTGTAAATTCAACTTTTGTTTCAAAAATTCGTCGTTATGACTTGAAAACTCAACATTTTGAATAAGATTTTTTTTTCATTATTCATTGAAAAATCTTTCTTGGTTGAAAATTCAACTCTTGTTGAAAATTCGTATATTTTGGTTTAATAGTTTTTTTTATTGAGAATTAAAATATTTTTTGGTGGAAATATCAACTATTACACTTTTTGTTGAGAAATAATTTTGTTTATCAAAGAATTGTCAGTTTGGTTGAAAATTTAACTATTTTGTTGAGAATTCCCTTTTTCGTGGTTGAAAATTAATTATTAAAACTAAAAATGTAATAATATAATAATTATAATTTTACGTTAATGAGTCTTAAATTTTTGTCAGTTCTACTATGCACACAGATGTGACATTCTTATTGTCACTGTCCTTCAACTAAAACTCAATTCTTAAATTATGTGTGTGAGTTTTTCAAATTACCCAATCGACATTGAGGAAAAGCGACAACAAGGCTTTCGAGATATTCGTGACACACTTATTTTTTAGAGAAAGATTAAAAAATGTTCCGTACTCGAGTCAAAAATACCCCCACATAGCAGACCGTAACGAAACATGACCACCCTCTCCCCTTTTTTAATTTTACGTAATATGTGAACGCTACCTAATTTTAAATGACGAGAATTTGATATTTCTATTAAAACTAAAGAATTTCAATTTAATTGAAACAACTTTTTTATCTGTTTATATATTTTTTTATTGTCTTCGTTATACTCATTGTTAATAAAAAACTAGTCTCAAATTTCTGTCTTTTTGAAATATTTACATACTTCAAATATATTAACTTTTTTTGAAAATCTTTTTTTTTCAGAACGACAAGATGGAGGGCCTCGCTCTCTTCAAACCGAATAAGAATTTTAAACGAATCTTACTTCCAACACCAAGGAGTCAAAGACACGTTCCGACAGACATGAAGGCTCTCGATGAAGAATTGGAAGTGGACGTAAACAAAGAAATTTTTGAGGGGACAGATTACGTCAAGCAGTATGTCGAAGAAGAAGAAGTCAATGTTTTGGAAGTATGTATAAAAATGTCTATAGATTGTTTTAATCGCAATTTTTCATTGCAGTCAGGATGCCGCAGGTCAGGGAAAACTAGAAATCAGGGAAAGGTCAGGGAATTTTTTTGGTCAGGAAAAGTCAGAGATTTTGAACAAAAAATTGCAAAGGTCAAGGGATTTCTGTAATAAGCACTTAAAGTAACTCTTAAGAGTAATCAGGGCTCTTACGCAGTCACTTTTTGTATGAAATCACTTTTGAGTTACTTTTTTAAATAAAAAGATAACTTTAGATACTTATCTTTCACTAAATTGACCCATGGGTTAACCACTATTGAATTTAGGTCTATGCCTGTTTCTGAATTTTCTTAAGTTCTTTTCAAAAATATTTTTGGGTATTTTAAAAGATTCCAAGACATTTTTAACAGATTTCAATCATTTAAAGGGATTTCAAAGATTTTAGGGCATTTTAAAGATTGTAGGATATTTTTTAAACATCCAATGAATTTTTAAGAGCTTTAAAAGGTTTCCAGATATTTCAAAGGATTTGAAATATTTTAGAGTATTTTAAAAGATTCCAAGAAATTTTCAACTGACTTAAAACTTCTAAAGGACTTTCCAAGAATTTTAATGATTTTAAGGGATTTAAAAAAATTTCATGTGGTTTTAAAGAATTTTGGAAGACATGGAACGATTTTGTGGGACCTAGGTTTTAGAATATTTTTAAAGATTCCAAAGCATTTTATCAAATTTCCGAGGATTTCAATTACTTTAACGGATTTCAAAGAATTAAAAATATTTTAGGTTTTTTTTTAATCTAAGAAATTTTCAAGAGCTTTAAAAAATTTCAAGAGATTTCAAATAATTTTAAAGGCATTCAAATTTTTGTTTTCTAACTCTTAAGAATTTTCAGTTGATTTCAGTAATTTAATAGAATTTCAAAGGGTTTGCAATATTTTAGGGTATTTAAAATTATTATAAGGAAGAGCTTTAAAAAATTTCAAGAAATTTCAAAGGATTTGAAATATTTTAGGATATTTTAAAAGATTCCAAGACATTTTCAAGTGACTTAAAACTTTTAAAGGAATTTCCAAGAATCTTAAAGATTTTAAGGGATTTAAAACAATTTTAGTGGGGTTTTAAAGAATTTCGGAAGATATGTAAAGATTCTGTAAGACCTATAAGATTTTAGAATATTTTTTAAGATTCCAAGTCATTTTTTTAAGATTTCCAAGAATTCCAATTACTTTAACGGATTTTAAAAGCTCTCAAGGTATTTTAGTATATTTTTCAAGATTTCAGGCAATATCAGCGAATTTCATGTAATTTCACGGGATTTTATAATATTGTAATGGATTTCAAAGAATTTATTCACAATAATTGAGGGATTTCGTAAGATTTAAAACATTTTCAAATATTCCAATTTATTCACCAAGATTTTAAAGAATTTTTCAGATATTGGAGAGGATTCCAACGAATTTTCAATTGATTTTGATCATTTGAAGGGATTTCAAAGGATTTACAATATTTAATGTTTTTTTTTTTTAATCCCAAGGAATTTTCAAGAGCTTTAACCAATTTCAAGGGATTTCTAACGATTTTACAGCGTTTAAAATATTTTGGGGTATTTTAAAAAGTTCCAAGGCATTTTCAAGTGATTAAAAAATTTTCAGGGAATTTCCAATGATTTGAAGGATTGGAAGGGATTTCAAACAATTTTCATGTGGTTTTAAAGAATTTCCTAGAATTAGGAAAAATATGGAACGATTTTATAGGGCCTATAAATTTTTAGAATATTTCTAAGGATTCGAAGGATTTTATCAGATTTTCGATGGTTTCAACGATTTTAACGGAGTTTGAAAGCTCTCAAGATATTTCAAGAAATTTTCAAAAGTTTTAGGAAATATCATATTTCATGTAATTTTACGGGATTTTAAATGTTTTAGGTTTTTTTTTTAAATTCCAAGAAATTTCCAAGAGTTTCAAAAATTTAAAGGAATTTTAAAGGATTTCAAATGTTTTAGTTTATTTTAAAAGATTCCAAGGAATTTTTAATAAATCTTATTAATGTAAAGATATCCCAAAGGATTTTGAAGGTTTTAGGGAATTTTTAATACTTCCAGAGAACTTTGAAGAGCTTTTAAAAGTTTCAAGGGAATTCAAACGATTTTAAAGGAGTTTTAATATTTTAGGGTATTTTAAAAGATTCCAAGCCATTTTCAAGTGATTAAAAAATTTTCAAGGAATTTCCAAAGATTTTGGTTTTTTTTTCCAATTCCAAGAATTTTTCAAGAGCTTCGAAAAATTGCAATGGATTTTAAATATTTTAGTGTATTTTAAAAGATTCCAAGGAATTTTCAATTGATTTCAGTAATTTAATGGGATTTCAAAGGATTTGCAATATTTTAGGGTATTTTAAAAGATTTCAATGCATTTTCAAGACTTTTAAAAAGTTCCAAGGGTTTTATCCGATTTCCGAGGATTTCAATGATATTAACAGATTTGGAAAGCTCTCATTCACAGGAATTAAGGGATTTCGTAGGATTTCTAATATTTCAAAGCAATTCCAAAGATTTTAAAGAATTTAAAAGATCTTATGATATTTTCAATTAATTTCAATATTTTAAAAGGATTCCGAAGGATTTAAAATATTTAAGGATTTTTTTTCTAAATTCCAAGGAATTTTCAAGAGCTTAAAAAAATTCAAGGGATTTTAAAGGATCTGAAATATTTCAGTTTATTTTAAAAGATTCCAAGAAATTATTAATAAATCTGAACAGTTTTAAGGTATTCTGAAAATTTTTAAAGATTTCATGGAATTTTCGATTGATTTCTGTAATTTAATGGGATTTCAAAGGATTTGCAATATTTTAGGGCATTTTAAATTATTCCAAGACATTTTCAAGTAATATAATAAAAAATTTTCAGGTTATTTTACTGAATTTGAATGATTGTAAGGGATTTAAGAAGAAAATTTATGGGATTTTAAAGAATTTACTAGAATTTCGCAAAATATGTAACGTATTATTGGGCCTATAAGGTTTTAGAATATTTTTAAAGGTTCGAAAAATTTTATCAGATATCGAGGATTTCAATTATTTGAACGGATTTTGAAAGATCTTAAGGTATTTCAGTAAATTTTCCAAGATTTCAGAAAATATCAGATTCCATATAATTTTGCGGGACTTTATCATATTTTAAGAGATTACAAAGAATTTATTCACAGGAATTAAGGTATTTCAAAGGATTTAAAATATTTTAGTTTTTTTTCAATTTTAAGTAATTTTCAAGAGCTATAACAATTTTCAAGGGATTTTGAACGATTCCAAATATTTTAGAGTACATATTTCAAAAGATTCCAAGGCATTTAAAGTAATTAAAAATTTTTCAAGTAATTTCCCTGGATGTGAATGTTAAAATTTGGATTAAAAAATACTTAATGGGATGTTAAAGAATTTACTAGAATTTCGGAAGGTTATAGAATATTTTTTTAAATTCCAAGGCATTTTATCAGATTTCAGGGGATGTCAGTGATTTTTACGGATTTTAAAAGATCTCAAGGTATTTTAGTAAATTTTACCAGATTTTAGGAAATATCAGTTTTCATGTAATTTCACGAGATTTTATAATGTTTTAATGGATTTCAGAGCATTTATTCACAAGAATTGAGAGATTTCGTAGGATTTTAAAGATTTTCAAATATTTCAAAGTATTTCCAAAGATTTTTTAGAATTTTAAATATTTTAGGATATTTTAAAAGATTCCAAGGAATTTTCAATTGATTTCCATGAATTGAAAGGAATTCAAAGTATTTTAAATATTTTAGTTTTTTTTAATTTCACGGAATTCACGAGAGCTTTAAAAAAATTCGAGGAATTTCAAAAGATTGTAAAGGATTTTAAATATTGTATGTCATTTTAAAAAATGTAAAGAATTTTCAATTGATTTCAGTAATTTAATTGGATTTCAAACGATTTGAAGTATTTTCGGGTATTTTAGAAGATTCTAAGGCATTTTTACGAAATTTGAAAAGTTTTAAGGAATTTCCAAAGATTTTAAATATTTTCGGGCATTTAAAAAGATTACAAGGACTTGTTAGTTGATTTCATTAATTTTATATGATTTTAAAGTATTTAGAATATTTTATGGTATGTTAAAAGATTCCAAGGCATTTTCAAGATATTAAAAAAATCTAAAAGGATTTCCAACGATTTTAACGATTTTAAGGGATTTGAAAAAATCTTCATCCGGTTGTGAAGAATTTTATAGAATTTCGGAAGATTCCTAGAGATTTTATAAGATTGCCGAAGATTGCAATAATTTTAAAGAATTGTGAAAGCTCAGAAGGTATTTTAATCAATTTTCCAGGATTTTAGGAAATATATGATTTTATAGAAATTTATGGGTTTTTAATGGATTTCAAAGAATTTATTCACAGAAAGTGAGAGATTTCGTGGGATTGTAAAGATTTTCAAAATTTTTTGCAATTCATTTGAATTAATTTGCATTTCACCCTGAATTCTCTTAAATTCTTTTGAATTCTCTACTTTATTAATTCGCTTGAATTCTTCTAAAGTCACACAATTCTACTCAATTCAATGGATTTTTAATTTTTTGTTTAGTTCTTGTTTAATTCATCTGATGCCTTTAAAACTCACATTGAATTTTTAGTCTTTTCATCAAATTCTTTTAAATTCCCTTGAATTTTTATAAATATCGAATTCTTCTCATTTTCCTTAAATTCATCTAAATTCACCCTAATTTTCTGATATCAATGAAATTTGTTGGATTTTTTCCAACTCATTTGATTTTTTTTTTAATTCAGCACATATTAGTCACGTTAGTCACAATAATACATTTTAAATGTATAAACTTAAATTTAAAATTATTTTATTCCGTTGGTAAAAGATTCTGCATTAAAAATGTTACAAGATTAGAATTTCGGTTTTTAAAAAATAATGGCCAGGGAAAATGAAAAGTTAGTTAGGGAAAAGACAAGGAATTTTGAAAATGAAGTTTCCAGCCACCCTGAATTGCAGTTCAGTTTCAAGGATTGATTGTATTTTCTTCTCCCATTTTTCAGGCTGCAAGACAAGCCCGAATATTGAATCCAAATGCAAGATTTGATGAAGTTTCGCATGGCACAATGCCTGCCTTGAGCGAACTTGAGCACGATAAACTTATCAAGATTTATAAAACCTATAACTTTGCATATCGTCCGAAAGAGAATCTCACGATATCAAATATGAAGGAGAAGATTGTCTCTATGATAGACACTAATCCAATCGTTGTGATCCAAGGCCCCACGGGATGTGGAAAAACGACTCAGGTGCCACAATTTTTGCTCGACAACAGCTTCAGGAAAAAAGTCCACTGTAATATCATCGGTGAGTTGAAAAAAGAACAAAGTTTGAAGAGGGTGCCTCTAAAGGTACACTAAAGTCACAATTTTCACACAATTTTCCGCTAATGCCACTATTTCTTTAACTTTCCTTGAATATATTTTTGAACTTCTTCGCTAATTTACTAAACATTTGTTTCAATGGCTGATTAGAGATCGTCCAAGATTTTTTTTTTAACAAAACAGATGAATTTTCAATAAAATAGTTAAATTTTCAACCAAATAGTTAAATTTTCAACCAAACAGATGAATTCTCAACAAATTTCGTAAATTTTTCATAAAAGAGTTGAATTTTCTACCAAATTGTTGAAATTTCAAGCAGTTGCATTTTCCACCTGAAGATACCAATTTTCGCACAAAAACTGTAATACCCAATATTTAAACCAAAAAATATTTTAATTTTAAATAAACAAGAGTTAAATATAACCGGAAAAGACGAATTTTCAACCATACAGTTGCATTTTTAAAAACAAAAATTTTGACCAAAAAAAAAGACAAATTAACCAAATATATTTTTAGTTGAATTTTCAACTAAAGAAGGTAAATTTTTAACCAAAAATCAAATAGTTAAATTCTCATTTAAAAAATAATAATTTTTAATAAAAAAAAACGAATGTTCTATAAGACTGTTGAATTTTCAAGCCAAAGAGACGAATTCTCCACAAAACAGTTGCATTTTTAGCTTGGAAAGACGAATTTTCAACAAAATACATACATTTTTTATCAAATAGTTGATAAATTTTGTACCAAATTGTTGAATTTTCAAGCCAAAAGGAAGAATTTTCTATTTAAAAAAAGTTGAATTTTCAAGCCGAGAATATGAATTTTCAACAAAACACTTAATTTACAACCAATCAGTTAAATTTCCAACAAAGTTAAATTTCCAATTAGAAAAATACTTTTTAGCAACAACAAAAAAACGAATTTTCAACTAAGATTATGAATCTTCAACGAAAAAAATGAACTTTTAAGAAAGTTGTTCAACTTTCAACCATGGAGTTGATTTTTCAATCTAAAAAGATGAATTATCAACGAAAAATATAATCGTTAATATTTCAACCAAAAAAAGATTTTAATTTAAAATAAAAAATAGTCGAATTGAACCAACAAAGACGAATTTTCATGAAAAAAATTTAATCCTCAACTAAAATAGACGAATTTTTAACTAAGCAGTTGCATTTTAACCAAAAAATTGATTTTCTACAAAAAAAGAATTTTCAACAAAATACATCAATTTCTAACCATATAGTTAAATTTTCTTCCAAATTGTTGAATTTTGAAGCAGTTGCATTTTCTACCTGAAGATAGTAAAGATTTTAATTTTAAGTAAAAAAAAGTTGATTATAACCAAAAAGGACAAATTTTCAACAAAATACTTGAATCCTCAACTAAAACAGATTAATTATCAACTATACAGTTGCATTTTTAACAAAAAAATTATTTTCTACCAAAAAAGACGAATTAACAAAATGTATTTTTAGTTGAGTTTCCAACTAAAAAAAGATAAAATTTCAACCAAAAATCAAATAGTTAAATTCTCACTTTAAAAACTTAATTTTCAATTTTAAAAAACGAATTTTCTATAAGACTTGAATTTTCAAGCCAAAGAGACGAATTCTATACAAGATGGTTGCATTTTCAACTTGAAAAGACGAATTTTCAAGAAAATACATAAGTTTTTAATCAAATAGTTGAATTTTCTACCAGAAAGCTGATTTGCAAAAAAATGTATAAATTTTGTACAAAATTGTTGAATTTTCAAGCCAAGAGAGAGAAATTTTCTATTTAAAAAAGTGGAATTTTCAAGCCGAGAATATGAATTTTCCACATAAAAATTAATTTACAACCAATCAGTTAAATTTTCAACACATTAGTTAAATTTTCAGCTTTAAAAAATTAATTTTAAACAACAACAAAAAAACGAATTTCCAACTAAGATTATGAATCTTCAACGAAAAAAATTAAATTTTTAAGAAATTAGTTCAACTTTTAACCAAGGAGTTGATTTTTCAATCTAAAAAGATGAATTATCAACGAAAAATGTAATAGTTGATATGTCAACCAAAAAATATTTTAATTCAAAATAAAAAATAGTTGAATTTAACCAACAAAGACGAATTTTAAACAAAATATTTGAATCCTCAGCTAAAATAGATTAATTTTTAACCAAGCAGTTGCATTTTTAACTTCCAAATTGTTTAATTTTCTGTCAACTTGTTAAATTTTCGAGCCGAAAATACGAATTTTCTACAAAGCATTTAAATTTTCAACCCGAAAATATGAATTGTTATCAATAAAGATTATTTATAACCAATCAGTAGAATTTTCAACAAAATAGTGAAATTTTCAGTTAAAAAAATCTTTTTTTTTTAACCAAATAAAATACGAATTTCCAACTAAAATTATGAATCTTCAACCCAAAAAATGAACTTTTAAGAAAGTAATTCAACTTTGAATCGAGGAGTTGATATTTCAATAAAAAAAGACTTTAATTTAAATTAAAAAACAGTTGCTTTTAACCAAAAAAGACGAATTTTCCACAAAATACTTGAATCCCGAACTGAATCAGATTAATTTTCAACCAAACAGTTGCATTTTTAACCAAAAAATTGATTTTCTACACACACAAAAAAAAACGAATTTTCAACTAAATAAATCAGTTTCCAAGCAGTCAAATTTTCTACCAAATTGTTTGATTTTTGAGCCGAAAATACGACTTTACTACAAATAATTTAAATTTTCAACCCGAAAATATGAATTTTTAACAAAAAAGATCATTTACAGCCCAATCAGTTGAATTTTCAACAAAATAGTGAAATTTTCAGTTTAAAAAAAAAATATTTTTTAACTAAATAAAATACAAATTTTCAACTGAAATTATGAATCTTCAACCGGAAAAAAGGAACTTTTAAGAAGTAGTTCTACTTCCAACCAAGGAATTTGTTTTTCAATTTAAAATTATGAATTATCAACGAAAAATGTAATAGTTAATATTTCAACCATAAAAGATTTTAATTTAAAATAAAAATAGTATAATTTAACCAACAAAGACGAATTTTCCAAAAAATAAATCTATTTCCAACGAAACACTTAAATAAATAAATAAATTTGAAATAAAAAAATAGTAGCATTTAAACAACAAAGACGAATTTTCAACAAAATAAATCAATTTCCAACCAGACAGTTAAATTTTCTACCAAATTGTTTAATTTTCTACAAAATATTTGAATTTTCAACCCGAAAATATGAATTTCTAACAAAAAAGATAATTTACAACCAATGTTTAGTTATGAACAAATAATAAATAAACAGATAGAATCATATTTTTAACGATCTCTTTCTTTTTTGTAAATATATTTTTCTGAAATAAAGCAGATACTTGAAATATTCTTTAAATTTTCTATTTTAATCATATTAAATGTAAATTTTCCTTGAAGTAGTTACTGAGAGCCTTTTTTAAATTAACTTTAATATTTGTTCCTAACTTTTATCAATTATTAACTCACTAAGTAAAAAGTTTAAAAATTCAGAAAAAATCGCAACTTTCTAGCAATTATCTAAGGAAAGATAATTATAAACAATAATAAATTGTCTAAAAAATTATGTTTCCTAACTTTATAGCATTATTCAATGATAATATTATTTAAAATAATAATAAATTGTTTAAACAATTATGTTTCTCAACATTAATTAATTATTATCTCACTCTAATTGAAAATTGGTCAAAAAGTGGTAAATTTTTGAAAAAGTCGCGACTTTCTAATTCTATTCTAAGAGAAAATTGCTAAAAACAATAAATTGCTTCGACAATTTATGTAAACATCTAATTATCAGTATAAAGTAGTATTTTATGTACTAGAAACAATGTGCATTAAAAAAACTGCAAGAAAATCATAATTAGCGCCAAAATCTCTCAAAACGCATTTTTTCACTTATGGGGGTTTTTTGGGACCCTATAAAACAGACTTATTGGGGGTGATATTCAGCAAGTAATATTTTATTCGTATTCTATGGCTAATTGTGAAGAAATTTTGAGTTTAAACTTGATTCACCTAATATTAACGATTCTGAATAAAATTTACAAAAACGTCTTTTTTTTCTTATGGGAAATACGTGTTAAACAGTCCAACTTGAACTTCATGGGGTTTGCGCCACTTATAATATCATTTTTTTTTTCAACAAAAAAAATGGCTTTTTTGTGGATTCGAGCATATTTCCGGGCGTAGAGTTCTTAAATGCTCAAGAATTTATGTTGAGCAAATGCTCTCGAGAATATGCTCAGCATTTAAGCTCGAACAGAATATTTATAGAACATTAAAGAGAATTTAAAGCATTTATTGTTCAAACAAATATATATCATAGTTATTACAAATATTATTATAAAAACATTCTAGAGTGAAATAAACATATACTTTTTTGAAATTACAGAGTTGCTATGGGTCAGGTAATTTCAGAAAGTCAGGGAATGTCAGGGAAAACCTGACAGAGTTAGGGAATTTTCGATAAATTAAAGTTGAAATTAATTTTATTATTATGGTTGAAAATCGCAAATATTTGGTGGAAAATTAATCTGTTTTGGTTGGGGATTTAAACTACTTTGTTGAAAATTCATCTTTTTTTATTGAATTCAACTATTTTTTGTATAAAATTAAAATCCTTTTTGTGGTGAAAGTATAATATTTCACGTTTTTCGTTAAGAATTCATCTTTTTTGGTAGAAAATTCAACTACTTAGTTGAAAGTGGAACTACTTTGTTAAAAATTCATTTATTTGGTTGATGTTTCATCATTTTAGTTGAAACCCTCTTGTTTTGTTCAAAATTTAATTATTTTGTTGACAATAATTTTTTTCTAGATGAGAATTAATTGTTTTAACTAAAAATTTAACTCGTAGATGTGTGGTTGAAAATTTATCTTCTTAAGTTGAAAATTCAAATATCTGGTTTAAAATTCCTGCATTTTATTGAAAACTCGAATTTTGTGGTAGAATATTTAATCTTCTTGGTGACTAATTCATCCTTTTGGATGGAAATTCCTTTAAAAATTCAAATATTTGGTTGAAAATTCATGTACTTTGTTAAAAATTCATCTTATTGGTTGAAAATGAGATTTTTCTTATTTAGAATTCATTTTTTTAACTGGAAATATAACTTCCATTTTTTGTCAAAAATGTATCTCTTCTAATAGAAATTTAATCTTGTTGGTTGAAAATTATACTATTTCGTTGAAAATTTACTTTAATTTTATTGAAAATTAATTTTTTTTACTGAAAATTTAACTATTCTATTTTTAGTTGAAAATTTATCTGTTTTCGGTGAAAATTTAACTATTTGTTGAAAATCCGCCTTTTTTGTAAAAGAGTACTCTCATTACTTGAAATTTCATCTCTTTAGTTAAAAATTAATTTCTTTGGTTGAAAATTCGTTTGTTTTTTGTTTGGAAATTTATTTTACTGACTGAAAATTATCCTACTTTATTTTTGGTAGAAAATTTATCTTTTTAGTTTGAATTGCATGCATTTGGTTGAAAATTAATTTTTTTTTTAGTTGAAGACTCATCATTTTAGTTGAAAAGTCACTTTAACTATTACATTTTTTGTGGAAAATTTACTTTTTTTGATAGAAATGTAATCTTTGTCGGTCAAAAATTATCTGTTTAGTAGAAAATTTAAATATTCCATTTTCTGTTAAGAATTAATTTCTTTCATTGAAAGAAAACTGTTTAGTTGAAAATTCGTTTTTTTTTTGTTGATAGAAAATTCATCTTTTGGATTGAAAAATTCACTATTTGAACAAAATTTCATATTTTTGGTTGAAAATTCATCATAGTGATTAAAAAATAATTGATTTGGTTGAAAATTCGTTTATTTTGATTTGAAATTTAATTTTTTAACTGAAGGTATAACTATTCCATTTTCGCTTGAAAATTTATATTTTTAGTTGAAAATTAATTAATTTTGCTGAAAACTCGTTTTTTTTTTAATTTACTTTTCTAACTGCAAATTGAAATATTATATTTTTGGTTTGTAAATTTACATTTTTTTGTTATGAAAGAAAATATATTTTTTTGAAAATTCTTTTTTTTTTGTTGAACATTTATTTTTCTGACATTTTAACTATATTAATCTTGGTTGAAAATTGATTTTTTTGAGATAAAAGTTCATAAACTTGGTTGAAAATGAGTCTTTTTTGGTAGAAAATTAATCTTTTGGGTTGAAAATTCAACTAACTATTTGGTTAAATATTCATATTTTTGGTTGAAGATTCATCATTTAGAAACAAAATTTATTTTGCATTAATATTATTAATCTTCTAGGTGTATGGTTGGTTTTATACCTAGAAGAATTTAGAACTTGGGATATTGTAGCAACCCTGAATAAGGCACTGTTTAATGCGAATAATATGTTTTCTATTACTTTGACTTCTTTTATCATTTAAATTTAGCAGCCTTTCCAATTTGAAGCGATGCATTTTCCCGCGAAATTTAAATAATGTAATTATTATTAATAAAAGTAGAAAATACGATTTTTTAAATCCTAATTCAAAATGCTCATAAATGCTCAAAGCATATTCTCATGCTCCTGAGAATTTCTCCGAGCACTTAAACTCTTTAGAACACTTCAAAGAAAAATCAAAATTTATTTTTAATTTTATTTTTCAAGAAGAACACACGAGCGATGTGCATGAAAATTCGAAAAAAAAAAGAATTTGGACCACCCTACTGTGTATGCTACTATTGACTATTGATAAAATTCTCTTTCTTTTTAGTGACCCAGCCGAGGAGAATAGCAGCAATCAGTATTGCCCAGCGAGTCAGTAAAGAAAGAAACTGGCCAGTAGGAACTCTTGTAGGATATCAAGTAGGAATGTGCAATACCACTTCGGAAGACACAAGGTTGACTTACTGCACAACTGGAGTCCTTCTGCGTAAACTAATTCGATCGAAAAATATGCTTGATTATACGCACGTGATTCTCGATGAGGTTCACGAGCGAAGTCAGGAAATGGATTTCCTTCTTCTGGTAGTCCGCAAATTATTGCGTACCAATTCTCGGCAGGTCAGGGTAATTCTCATGTCAGCCACATTCGACGTGGGTAAATTCTCCAACTATTTCTCTTATCCCATTATAAACAAACTGGTACCGGCTCCAATTGTCGATGTCGCCAAGAGAAATCGCTTCAACGTGAACGTATTTTACCTCTGTCAGATGAGTATGCTTCACCAGTTGCCGGAAGTTTTAGAAAAGGAGCCAAAAGTGACCTATGACATGATCAATTTCTGTCTGAAAATCATCATAATTCTTGACGACGTTGATAAGAAGAGCGACGAAGATGACACGAGAGATAATGACAATGACGATGAGGATGAAGATGATAGAGAGGAATTCAAGCGGCATGTGATACTCATTTTTCTCCCTGGTATTTGGGAAATCGAAGAAATGCACGACAAGTTGAAAGCGCCGGTTCATGAGAAGATGAAGTGGGATATAGTCGTGATGCACTCGACTATTACAAACGAGGAACAACAGAGGATTTTCCAGAAGCCTCCGAAAGGTCATAGGAGGATTATTTTGTCGACTAACATTTCCGAGAGCAGTATCACAGTTCCTGATGTCAAATACGGTTCGTATAATTTAACAGGGTGACTGCCGGACCGGGAATCCGATTTTTAAAAAGTGCATGGCGCCATTTTCGATTACAGGGTGTCTAGCGACCTTGAAAACCTTGAAAACCTGGAAATCTCCTTGATTTTTCACGAAAACCTTGAATTTATTTTTTTTCTTTTAAAACAGTTATTTTATTGAAATGCGAAAAGTAATTTAAATCTTTTAGTCTATTATGAAAGAAACATCTCGTTTAGAACAAATTTTTGCTACTGCAAAGTTTAGAATTAGAGAATAAATAGATTTCTAGTCATTTTTTGTAGACTTTAACAATTATTTTATAGATTTCAATGAACAGACTTTAATATTGTGAATAATTATATAAGATTTTAATTTCGTCTCCGCTAATATATAATCTTAAAGTATACATTTTTTTGTGATATTCAACTTACAAATTATAAACATTATTAGTTGAAAATTTCGATGTTAATTCAGATTCAAAATTAGAATGAGTCATGGCCGTATAACGGATTTTTCAAGGGTTTTACCACTCGGTTTTTGAGTATGGCGTATTTAAAAAAGGCGTATACACCAGATATCAATTATTTCACAACAATTTCACAAAGCTTTTAAAACTTTCAAAAGAGGCAGGGCTCGAAACGGGTTATTTTTTAGTAACTTAGTTACTTTTTTGATCCGCGGTTGCTAAAAAGTTACTTATTTTATGAAAAGTTTACTTTTGGTTACATTTTTGCCCGAAAGGACGAAATGAATTAATTCATTAATCGTATTATTTAAAAACTTGTGAAAAATGTAAAAACTCAAATTTTTTCAGTAAATTTGGCCCTTTAAACCCAGGAAAATTAGGGAATAAGAATAAAATAATAATTAGTTTGTATGTAAAATGTATAAAAAGGGCTATCTTTTTCCTGATCAAAATTGCAATTTAGCTGAAATTGCTAGTTTTTAATTTAAAATTTAAATCTTTTTTGTTGAAATATCGTACTATGTATTATATTTTTCGATGAAAATTTATCTTCTTTGATTAAAATTCGGTTAAAAGTTAAACACTTCCTGTTCAAACTTAATTTTTTTTTAAACTTCATCATTTTAGTTGAAAATTCGTCTTTTTCGGTAGAAAATTAATGTTCTTGATTGAAAATCAACCTTTTGTCTAAAAATGCATAATTTTATTTGAAATTCATCTTGTTGGTTAGAAATGTACTTATTTGGTTGAAAATTCGTCTTTTTCGGTTAAAGATTCCCCTGTTTCCGTAGAAAATTCAACTATTTGTTTTCAGATAACTTTTTTGTCGAAAATCCATATTTACTGGTTAAAAACTAGAGTGTTTTGTAAAAATTGGCCTTTTTGGCTTAAAAACTCAACAATTTGGTTGAAAAATAACTTATTTTGTTGAAAAATCGTATTTTTTTAATGAATTCTACTATTTTTTATATTGAAATAAAATCTTTTTTGGTTACTGCTACATTTTTCGTTAACAATTTATTTTTTTAGTCAGAAAAATTTAACCATTTTATTAAAACTTGAACTAATTTCTTAAACATACATTTTTTTGTTGAAGATTCATAATTTTGGTGGAAACTTTGTCTTTTTTGGTAAAAAATCATTCTTTTTTGGTTGCTTTTTTGCCACATTATTGCTACTTTTCGGTTACTTTTTTGAGAGAAGTATGGTTACTATTTTACTATTTTTTTAAGCTTGAGCAGTTCCGAGCCTTGAAGATTTAAAGGATTTCAAAGATTTGAAAAAGGGTAGAGTACACAAGATTTTAAAGATTTTAAAACATTTCGATGATTCGAAACGATTTCAAATGATTCAATGATTTCAACGAATAAAAAAGATTTCAAGAACAAAGATTTAAGAAAAATTTCACAAATATTTCAAAAGCTTTGACAAAGATTTCACAAAAATTTCCCAAAGATTTCAAATATTTCATAAAGATTTCTAAGATTTAAAAATATTTTACACAGATTAAAAATATGTTAATGATTTCAAATGAATACAAAAGATTTTAGAAAAACTTTACAAATATTTCAAAGATTTCAAAGATTTCATAAAAATTTTATAAAGATTTCAAAAGAATACAAGAATTCCAAAGATTTCAAAAAGGGTACAGTACGCCAGATTTCAAAGATATCAAAATATTTCAAAGATTTTAAATATTTCAATGATGTCAAACGTATACGAAAGATTTCACAAATATTTCAAAGATGTTGAACTGTTTCAAAAGGGTTCAACAAATTTGAGTAGATTTCAAAAGATTTCAATGATTTTAAACGAACACAAAAGATTTCATAAAAATTTCAAAAAAATTCACAAAGATTTCAAGGATTTTAAAGATATCAAGGCTTTCAAATATTTTACAAAAATTTATAAAGATTTCACAGAAATTTCAAGATTTCACAAAGATTTTAAATACTTCAAGAGATTTCAACGAATTCAAAAAGATTTCAAAAGATTTTTAAAAACTCCCAAAGATTTCAAGGATATCAAAGACGACTTATGTTCGCAAAAAATTAAGAATTTGTTTATTTATCGTTCTGCCTTCTTTAAAAATTGTTGGCCAGTAGAAAATAAATGACTCATTTTTTACATCTATAACAAACGGTTATTTCGTTACTTGATGTAAAAAAAAGAGACCTGGAAAGACTTGACTTCTTGACCAGCATTAAAATTTGTTTTTGTCACGAGTGAAAGTAATTTTATTGTAAAATATCAATCAAAAGTTATTTTTTCCATAGGTGATGAATTACCATTTTTCAATATTTGCATTATATTATTTAAACTGAAGTAATTATTTTTTTAAACCAAAACTCATTCAAAAGGATAAATTTTCAATAAAAATTAATTAATTTTCAACCAAAAAAGGGAATTTTCAACAAAATAGTTAAATTTTTAAGCAAAGAAATTAATTTGTAAATAAAATAATGAACCATAAACAAAAAATGAGCTTTTAACCCAATTGATGAATTTGCAACCCAAGAAATTAATTTTCTACCAAAAAAGACAATTTTTCAACAACAAAAAATACGAATTTTAATCAAAATATTCATATTTTCAACTAAAGTTATAATTTTTTAATATCAAAATAGATGAATTTTCAACAATTTTCTACCGAAAAAGACAAATTTTCAACCAAATAGCTGAATTTTCAACTGAAGAAGATAAATGTTAAACAAACATGGAATCGTTAAATTTTCAGTTGAACAAATTTATTTTTAACAACAAAAAATGAATTTTCAACAAAATTGTTAAATTTTTAAGCAAAGAAACTAAGTTTTAACTGAAATAATGAATCTGCAACCAAAAGAATGAATTTTTAACACAATAATTGAATTTTCAACCCAAAAGATGAATTTTCTACCAAAAAAGACAAATTTTCATAAAAAAAGATGAATTTTTAACAAAATTGTCAAATTTTCAACCGAGAAGATTAAATGTCTATCAAAAAAGATAAATTTTCGACAAAAAATGGAATACTTACCTTTTCAGGTTAAAAAAAAATTAATTTTCAATTAAAAAAAAAAAAAAAAATTCTACCAAAAAAGAATAATTTTTAACAAAATATAATTCATGAATTTTAAACCAAATTTTGAATGTTTAAAGAAATTTTCAACCAAAAAGATGAATTAGTTAACCAAGAAGATTAATATTCTACCACAAAAGACAACATTTCAACAAAATAGTTAAATTTAAAACCAAAAAAGGTTCTTTTCTCTAAAGTGTGAACTTTTGAAGTGAAATTTGTCATATTACAGGATGAAGGTATAAAGAGAAGCGAAAATTTTTAATCGAACTAGCAAAAATGAACCGATTGTGGTAAATTTTCATTTTTAAAACTGTTATTTAAATGGAAATTATGCAATGAAAATATATAAATATGGTTATTTTTCATTTATTTAAAAAATACCATTTTTACTGTTAGTTAACAACAAAGTTAATTGTGCTTGTGTCAAAAATAAATTGAAATACTGTTGTATGCGTCTGTTTTGATTAAATAAAATGTTATATGATAGTTTTTGAATTTTTCCCAGTTTCATCATACACATAAGTGTTACACTTTTCTTACTGTTGAACTTTAAAAATAAAATTTTGATATAAAAATAAAATAATAGAATTTAATTCTACTTTGATGAATAATTCATCCGGAAATACCTTTAAAATGTATTTTTTATGTGTATTTAAATGTTAAAAAAATACTAGAAGTACGGTGTGAAAAGTGCCCTTATGGTCGGTTCTAATTTAGGCAGAAAATTTTCTTCTAAATATCTTTCAAAATAATTCAAAGTTATCCTAAAATTTGTTTAAATTCTGCAAAATTGAAAAAGTTTCTTAAAATCTTCCAATTTTTTTTCAACTTATTTTAATATCTTTAGAACTGAAAATTAATCTCTTAAAATAATACCTAAATCATTTAAAAAATTTTCCAGAAATCTTTTTGTGGGTACCAGTAATTTTTTTTTTCTTAAATCGGCTTTGTGTTATGTTTGTTACGTTCATGGATTGTTTATTAATTTATATCTTTTTTTCTTACAGTTATTGATTTTTGTCTCACGAAGCAACTTGTAACGAATCCGAAAACCAACTTCCAGTCTCTGGAACTTGTGTGGGCGAGCAAAGCGAACTGCGAACAGAGAGCTGGGCGAACTGGTCGAGTGATGGATGGCCGAGTTTATCGATTGATACCGAAACAATTTTATGAAGTAAGAACTATTTTTATTAGGCAAAACAATTGTCAATTTACTCCTTCCGAGGTCTTGACCACTCGAATTTTGAGTGTACGCCAGATTTCAGGGATTTTAAACGATTTCGAAAGATATTAAAAGATTTAAATAATTTCAGAAAGATTTCAAAGACTTAACAAAGAGTTCAATGATTTCGCAAACAAATAAAAAGATTTAACAAAGATTTCGAAGATTATAGTTGGAAATAGTTGAATTTTCAACCAAGAAAATTAATTTCCTACTAGAAAATACGAATTTTTAACAAAAGACGTACATTTTCAACAAAATAGTTGGATTTTCAATCAAAATGATTGATTAATTTTCTACCGAAAAATACGAATTTTCAACCAATTTCATAAATTTACAACTACATAGTTGAATTTTTAAACTTAAAAAGATCAATATTTAACCAAAAATGGAGTAGTTAAATTTTAATTGAAGGGAATTAATTTTCTATAAAAAAAAAACTAATTTTCTGCAAAGCAGTTTAATTTTGTACCAAATAGTTGAATTTTATACCAAGTTGTTGAATTTTCAAGCCAAAAAGACGAATTTTCTACAAAAAAGTTCATTTCAAGCCATTTAGTTGAATTTTCAAAGCAGTATTTCAATTTGCAGTTTAAAAAAATTAATTTTGAACCCAAAAAAAAACGAATTTTCAGTTAAAATTATGAATCTTCAACCAAAAAAATGAACTTTCAAGAAAGTAGTTCAACTTTCAACCGAGGAGTTGAATTTTCAACCCAAAAAGATTAATTTTCAACGAAAAATGTAATCGTTGATATTTCAACAAGAAAGGGTTTACTTTTAAATAAAAAACATATAGATTCAACCAACAAAGACAAATTTTCAACCAAAAAGTTTCATTTTTAACGACAACAAAAAATTTATTTTCTACCCGAAAAGACGAATTTTCTAACCAGAAAATGTGAATTTTCAACAAAAAAGTTAAATTTTCAACCGAAACAGATTAATTTTTAACCGAAAAAGATTAAATTTCTGCAGAAAGAGGTGCATGTTCAAATCAAGAAGGCGAGTTTTCAACAAGGGAAGATTTTGCATTCCATAAAGAAAAAAATAGATGATCCTTCAACAAATCATTTAAATGTTCAACCAGATAGTTAAATTTTCAACCAAATTGTTATATTTTCGAGTCAAAACTACGAAGTTTCTAAAAAAATGTTTGAATTTTCAACAAAAAATTTCATTTCTAGCCAAAACAGATTAATTTAACTTTTTACCAAAAAGTATTAAATTTCTACAGAAAGAGATGAATTTGCAAACGAAGAAGATCAGTCAACAAAATAGTTGAATTTTCAATTTAAAAAAAAATTGTTTACAAGAAATTAATAGTTGACGAAATAAAAAGTTTAAAATTAGTTATTTTAAATTAAAATTTTACAAGAAATAAAAAAAAATTAATCAAATTGTTGAATTTTCTTGCCTAAAAGACGAATTTTCATGAATTTTAAACCAAAAAGTATGACTTCTTAACAAAATTGTTGAATTTTCAACAAATAAATTCAATTTTGAACCAAATAGTAACATTTTTAACCAAAAACTTAATGGTAAACTTTTAACTGAAGAGAATGAACTAAACAAAAATGTTGGATTTTCTTATTGGGTTCAATTAACTCAGTTCGAATTTAAGTTGAAAAATGAGAAAAAAGGGAAGAAAGAGTGTGAAGCCTGAAATAAATATGAATTTTGATAATTTATAGAGCAAATAATAACATTTTTATGAACAAAATACGTCAATTTTCAACCAAACAGTTGAATTTCCAACAGGTTCTTGAATTTTCAAGCCAAAAACATGAATTTTCAACAAAAAATAAATTTACAATACTCGGTTGAATTTTCGACAAAATAGTGAAATTTTAGTTTAAAAAAATTAATTTTCAACAAAACAATTTTTTGCCAAAATTATGAATCTTCAAACAAACAAATTATCTTTCAAGATTCAACTTTCAACCTAAAAATATTAATTTTTAACGAAAAATGTAATAGTTTATATTTCAACGAAGTACTTAAATTTTTCACCAAAAAGAAATTTGTTAGTCAAGAAGGAAACAAAATTTCAATGAAATTCTTGAATTTTCAAGCCAAAAGACGAATTTTCAACAAAATTGTTGAATTTTTAACAAAATAATTCCATTTTTAACCAGTAAGAAAAGTTTTAAACAAAAAAGATATTTTTTTTACGAAAAATTTAAGAGTAGACTTTATAACCGAAAAGAACGAACTTTCAACCGAAAATAGTTTCTTATTGGGTATAAGTATAATACTTGAAAAATTTTATGATACTATTTTTACACTATTTTTTCCAATTTGTGACACTATTTACACTATTTTTGATCTTTGAAGTGAGTCCGAGGCCTGCAAAGCTATAATTTATAATTATAAAAAAATAATAATTTAATATCTTTAAATTACAGAATGTACTTCCGAAAGAAGGAGATCCAGAGATGTTGAGAGCACCGCTTGAAAACTTGGTGTTGAATGCTAAACTTTTGGATATGGGTGACCCGAAAAGCCTCCTAGCTCTGTCTTTAGATCCTCCAGATCTGAGCAATCTGAAGCGCACGATTTTACTCTTGAAAGAAGCGGGAGCCTTATTCAATAAAACTGATCAGTTCAGCGAGTACGATGGAGAATTGACTGATCTCGGGAAAATAATGGCTAATTTACCGATGGACATCCGAGTTTCGAAGTTAATTGCCTTGGGTCATGTGTTCAGTGTGCTTAAGGATTCGATTATTGTTGGTGCGAGCATGGCAGTCAAGAGTATGTTCAGCAATCCCTTCCAGAAAAAACTGCAAGCCTACAACGCGAAACTCACCTGGGCTGACAGATCCTGCAGCGATTGCATCGCTTCTCTAAATGCTTTCAAGGTACAGAGTCTTCTTTTATTATTCATTTTTCCCATTTTTTTCACTCAGGGGGTCTGTTTCGATATCCAGGCTGGCCGAGAAACACATTGGAAGTAATTAATTTAATTTGATTTTATTTAATTTGAATTTTTTATTTAATCTTTAGTGTACAATTTTTTGACAAATTTAATTTTGAAACCAGAGGTAGTATTTAATGCTTCAATTCAAAATTGTACAATTTGAAACGCTTTTAATTTGAAATTGCCGAATTCTCGAAATATCAGTCTTTAATTGAATTGAATTTAAATTTAATCTTAATTTGTTCAATCTTTAGATTGTATAATTTTGAAGTTATAATTTTTCCTAATGCTCG
The DNA here is from genome assembly GCA_932195095.1 of Andricus curvator. NCBI lineage: Eukaryota > Metazoa > Arthropoda > Insecta > Hymenoptera > Cynipidae > Andricus > Andricus curvator. The sequence continues at coordinate 57,790 of CAKNYM010042990.1, read as the reverse complement.
AACATTCAGTCTTTAATTGAATTGAATTTATTTAATTTTGATTTTAATTTTAATCTTTAGATTTTACAAATTTGAAGAATTAAAAGTTGAAAGCAGGCCGTATTTACCGCTTGAATTAAAAACTGTACAGTTTGAAACGATATTTATTTGAAATTGCCTAATTCTCGAAATTTAAATCTTTAATTTAATTTCAGTCTTAATTTTAATCTTTAGATTATACCATTTTTAATAATTTAAATTTTAAACCAGGCTTATTTAATGATTCATTTGAAAATCGTACAGTTGGAAACGCCTTTAATTTGAAATGGCCTAATTCTCGAAATTTCAATCTTTAATTTAAATTTAATCTTTATTTATTCAATCTGTAGATTGTGCATATAATTTTAAAGAATTTAAAGTTGAAGCGCTTTTAATTTGAAATTGCCTAATTCTCGAAATTTCAATCTTTAATTGAATTGAAATTAATTTAAAAATCTTTATTTATTCAACCTGTAGATTGTGCATATAATTTTAAAAAATTTAACATTGAAACGCTTTTAATTTGAAATTGCCTAATTCTCGAAATATTAATCATCAATTGAATTTAATTTAATTTCAATCTTTAATTAAATCTTTAGATTGTACAAGTTCGAAAAATTTAAATTTGTAATTGCCTAATTCTCGACATTTAAAATTGTAATTGAATTTAATTTTAATTTAATCTTTATTGATTCAACCTTTAGATTGTATAATTTTCAAACTTTTTAAGTTTCAAACTAGGCAGTTTTTAATGCTTCAATTAAAAATTGTACAACCTGAAGAGCTTTTACTTTGAAATTGCCTAATGCTATAAATTTCAATCTTTAATTGAATTGAATTAATTGAATTTAATTTAATTTCAATCTTTAGATTTTACAATTTTCAACAATTTAAATTTGAGACCAGGCAGTATTTAATTCTTCAATTAAAAATCGTGCGATTGGAAACGCAAATGGAAAAGTTTGAAATTGCCTAATTCTCGAAATTTAAATCTTCAATTGAATTGAGTTAATTTAATTTCAATCTTTAATTATTGTTTCTAAGTTGAAATTGCATAATTCTCGAAATTTCAATCTTTAATTGAATTGAATTTAAATTTAATCTTTATTTATTCAATCTTTAGATTTTATAATTTTGAAGAATTTAAATTTGAAAATAGACAGTGTTTAATGTTTCAATTCAAAGTTGTACAAACTAAAGAGCTTTTCTTTTACAAATTGCCTAATGCTCGAACTTTCAATCTTTAATTGAATTGAATTTAATTGATTTAATTTTTATCCTAATTTTAATCTTTAGATTTTACAATTTTGAAGAATTAATAGTTGAACGCAGGCCGTATTTACTGCTTGAATTAAAAACGGTACAGTTTGAAACGATATTTATTTGATATTGCCTAATTTTCGAAATTTAAATCTTTAATTTAATTTCAATCTTAATTTTAATCTTTAGATGATACCATTTTTAATAATTTAAATTTGAAACCAGACGTATTTTATGATTCATTTGAAAATCGTACAG
>CAKNYM010042990.1:15484-46097 GCA_932195095.1 Andricus curvator | reverse complement strand
TTTGAATAATTTTCATACAGAAATTTAAAGTTTGCCTATTTTTTAACGAACAGGTAGAGTTTGGCTATTTTTTAACAGATTTGCTAAATTTTCTTACAGAATTAGGTAAGAATATCTTTCCAATGACTTTTTTGTATGATGATTTGCAAATTTTCAATAATTATTAATTATTTAAACAATTTTCATAAATAAATCAAGAACATGGCCATTTTTCAAGGTATATGATCAATTAGTTTAGGGAATCAAGAAAGAATGTATTCCCAATAAATCTTTTCTACGATACTTTGCAAATATACAATAATTAATCATTATTTCAACAATTTTCATGAAGATATTCAGATTTTGGCTGTTTTTCAACGAATAGGCTCAATTTGTGTACGAATGCAACTAAGAATATCTTTCCGATGACTGTTATCTACCTTGCTTTGTAAATTTACAATAATTTTCAATTATTTAAACAACTTCAACTAAAAAACTGAGATTTTGGCTATTTTTTAACGAATAGGCTTTATTTTTTATAGAATTAAGTAAGAATATCTTTCCAGTGACTTTTTGCTATAATGCTCTGCAAATTTCAAAGAATAAATCATTATGTAAACAATTTTGATAAACAAATCAAGAGTTTGGCTATTTTTTAAAAAATAGCATCAATTTGTTTACGGAATCAATAAAGAATGTTTTTCAAATAACTCTTTCCTATGTACGATACTTTGAAAATATACAATAATTATTAATTGTTTAAACAATTTTCATAAACACATTCAGAACAATTTGTTTGCGGAGTCAACTAAGATTGTCTTTCCGATGACTCTTTATTATGTTTTGTAAATTTACAAGAATTATTAATTATTTAAACAATTTAGATTAAAAAATTTAGAGTTTAGCTATTTTTCAACGAATAGGCTCAATTTTTTACAGAATTAGATAAGAATATCTTTCCGGTGACATTTTTCTATAATGCTCTACAAATTTCAAAGAATTAATTATTATTTAAACAATGTTGATAAAGAAATTAAGAGTTTGACAATTTTTCAACGAGTAGGCTCAATTTGTTTACGAAATCAATAAAAAACATTTTCAAATAACTCTTTCCTATGTATGATACATTGAAAATTTACAGTAATTATTAATTATTTAAACATGTTTATCAACATATCCAGAATTTAGCTATTCTTCGAGGAATAGGCACAATTTGTTCACGGAGTCAAAAAGTATGTCTTTCCGAAGACTCTTTTTCTAGGTTGCTTCACAAATTCATATTTTGGCTATATTCAACAAATAGGCTAAATTTTTTTATAGAATTAACCAAGAATATCTTTCCGATGACTTTTTTGTATGATGCTTTGCCAATTTCCAAGAATTATAAATTATTTAAACAATTTTCATAAACAAATTATGAGCTTGGTCTTTTTTCAACGAATAGGATAAATTAGTTCAGGGTATGAAGAAAGAATGTAATTCGAATAACTACTTTCTACGATACTTTTCAAATATACAATAATTATTAATTATTTCATCAATTTTCATAAACATATTCAGAGTTTGGCTATTTTTCAACGAATAGGCTCAACTTTTTGCAGAATTAACTAAGAATATCTTTCTGATGACTTTTTCTATCATGCTTTGCAAATTTACAATAATTATTAATTATTTCAACAAATTAAGAGTTCGGCCATTTTTAAATGAATGGGCTCAGTTTATTTACGGAATCACCAAGAATGTATTTCCAATAACTCTTTTATACGGTACTTCGCAAATTTACAATAATTATTATTAATCAAACAATTTTTATGAACATATTCAGAGTTTGGCTATTTTTCAAGGAGTAGGCTTAATTTTAACAGAATTAAATAAGAATATATTTCAGATGACTTTTTTCTATATTGTTCCTCAAATTTACAAGATTTATTAATTATTTGAACAATTTTTATCAAAAAATTAAGAGTTTGACTATTTCTGAAATAATAGGCCCAATTTGTTTCCATAATCAACAAAGAATGTATTTCCAATAACTATTTTCTGCGATACTTTGCAAATATACAATAATTAATAATTATTTGAACAATATTCATAAACAAATTCAGATTTTAGCTATTTGTCAACGAATAGGATACATTTTTTCACAGAATTAACTAAGAATATCTTTCTGATTACTCTTTTCTATTTTGCTTTATAAATTTACAAGAATTATTAATTATTTACACAATTTCGATTAGGAAATTAACAGTTTGGCTATTTTTAAACAAATAGGCTCAATTGTTTACAGAATTAGGTCAGAATATCTTTCCGATGACTTTTTTTTATATAATGCTCTGCAAATTTCAAAGAATTAATTATTATCTGAACACTGTTGATAAACAAATGAAGAGTTGGACCATTTTTCAACGAATAGGTTCAATTTTTTTACGGAATCAATAAAAAATGTTTTTCAAATCACTCTTTCCTATGTACGATGCTTTGAAAATTTACAAGAATTATTAATTATTTAGACAATGTTCATCAACATAACCAGAGCTTGGCTATTTTTCAAGGAATAGGCACAATTTGTTTACGGAGTCAAAAAGTATGTCTTTCAGAAGGCTCTTTTTCTATGTTTCTTTACAAATTCAGATTTTGGCTATTTTCAACGAATAGGCTAAATTTTTTTATAGAATTAACCAAGAATATCTTTCCGATTACTTTTTTCTATGATGACATTGAAAGTCTCTCTGATGACTCTTTTCGATGTTGCTTTGTAAATTTGCAACAATTAATAATGTTTTAAACCATTTTCATTGAAAATTTATAATTTTTCTATGTTTTAACGAATAGGCTACATTTTTTACAGAATTAACTACGAATATCATTCCGATGACTTTTTTTATATGATGCTTTGTAAATTTCTAAGAATTATTAATTATTTAAACAATCTTCATGAAGAAATCAAGAACTTGGCCATTTTTCAACGAATAGGATCAATTAGTTTAGTGCATCAAGTTTTTTTTGGCAATTAAAAAAAAATTCAAAGTTTTGTTATTTATCAACGAACAGGCTTAGCTTCTTTTAACGGAATAAACTAAGAATGCTTTTGCGGTGACTGTTTGATATGAAACTTAGCACATTTGGAAGCATTATTAATTATTTAAACAATTTTTATAAACAAATTCAGAGCTTTTCTATTTTTCAACAAATAGACTCAATTACAAAAAAATTAACTAAGAATATCTTTGCGATGACTCTTTTCTATGGTGCTTTGAAAATTCCCAAGAGTTTATAGTTTGTCTATTTTTCAACAAATATGCTCAATTTGTTAAAAAAATTATCAAAGAATATTTTTGCGATGACTCTTTTCTATGGTGCTTTGAAAATTCCCAAGATTTCATAGTTTGTCTATTTTTCAAAAAATATGCTAAAACAAAAAAAATTAACTGAGAATATCTTTGCGATTACTCTTTTATATGTTGCTTTGCAAATTCAAATTTTAAACAATTTTTGTGAGGAAATTCAGAGTTATCTATTTTTCAAGGAATAGGCTTAATTTGTTCACGGAATCAACTAAGAATGTCTTTTAGATGATTTTTTTTATGGTTGTTTTGCAAATTCCCAAGAGTTATTGATTTAAAACTAAGATTCTTTTAATAATAAATTTTGTTTTTCAACGAATAGTCTCAATGTTTTTACAAAATTAACTGAGAATGTCTTTGCAGTGACTCTTTTCTATAGTGCTTTAGAAATTTCCAGAAATTATGATTTATTTAAACAATTTTTGTAAGGAAATTCAGAGTTTCCTATTTTACAACGAATAGGCTTAATTTTTTTTAACGAAATCAACTAAGAATGTCTTTTCGATGAGTTTTTTTCATAATGTTTCGCAAATTCACAAGAATTATTAATTATTTCAAACTAAGATTTTTTTATAATGAATTTTGTTTTTCAATGAATAGGCTAAATTCTTTTACAGATTTAAATGATAATATGTTTGCGATGACTCTTTTCTATAGTAATTTACAAATTCCAAAGAATTATGATTTATTTATCTAAACAATTTTTGTGAGAAAATTCAGAGTTTGGTTATTTTTTAACGAAAAGGCTTAATTTTTTTTTAACGAAATCAACTAAGAATGCTTTGCAGGTGACTGTTTGATATTATACTTTGCAAATGTACAAGAATCATTAATTATTTAAACAATTTTCATAAACAAATACAGAATTTGGCTATTTTTCAACGAATAGGCTCAAATTTTTTTACATAATTATCTAAGAATATCTTTAGTTTGGCCATTGTTCAACTAATAGGCTCAATTTGTTTACGGAATCAACTTAGAATGCCTTTTCGATGAGTCTTTCCTACGGTACTTTGTAAATTTAAAATAATTATTGATTATTCAAATAATTGTCATAAACAAATTCAGAGTTTGGCTATTTTTTAGCTTACATTAAAACATAGTTGCAGCTATAACCTTTTTAATAATAAGCACAACTTTTCTATCTGAACTATAATATTAAAATCAAAACCATTTTAACATTTTAAACAAATTCACTTTTAGAAGAAAATATATGCACAATATATCTGATGAGAATTAAAAACCCAGTACAAATTTTAATAATTGTAAAAGTTTTCATTAATTTCAGTCTTAATTTTTTTTGTTAATTGCTTCCAGAACATTAATAATCTCTTCAATACAATGCTATTGTGCTTTTTAAAGATTTTTTGAAATAATTTTTCACATGCAATATACTTTCCCCTCATTTTTAGTGTGCTGTAATATTAAAGCATTTTAATGAATTCATTCTGTGTTTTTTTTCAATTTTTTAAAAATTTAGATAGCTTTGAAGCAAGTTTTAAAAAAATTTATAATTTCAACTACAAGTTGAAATTTTTTCATTATAATTATAAATAATGGAAAATTATGAATATTTAGCAATTCATTTTATGTTTATTTTAGTTGCATTTTCGACGTCTATGACTTTTTTTAAATTTAAACAATTTAGAAATCTTAAGCAAATCAAAATGATTCCACTCTGGGCTAATTAATTTTAAAGACAAAATTACAAATTTGAATTAATATTTTGGCTCATTTTTTAATATTTCTTTTTAAAATTATAAAGCCTTACTTTTTTTCGAATTTTTTTTTCTATTAGAATAATAAACAATACAAATAATGAACATTTAGAAATTTCTTTTATTTTACTTTCATTTATATTTTAAAAGACGATTACATCCTTATAATTTTAACTAACAATAAAAAATTATGAACGTTTATAATTTTATTTTATTTAACTTTCAGTTACATTTTCAAAGAATATAGCTTCCTTCCAATTTTAACTATTATTGCAATCTTAAACAATTGAAAATATGAATTCATCTGTCATATTTTTATGAGAAAACATTAAAATTTAAATTATTTTTGGAATTTATAGAAGTTTAGAAAATTTTAAAAAGGGGTTTACCCTTGGCTTATTTATCTTTAAAGAAAATGGAGTCAACTTAGAATATCTTTCCGGTGACTTTTTTCTATGCTTGATATATTCCCAAGAATTATTAATTATTTAAACAATTTTCACAAACAAATTCATAGTTTGGCTATTTTTCAAGAAATAGGTACAGTTTGTTTACAAAGTAACTACGAATGTATTTCTGATGACACTTTTCTATGTCGCTTCGTAAATTCACAATAATTATTAATAATTTAAACAATTTCAATTAAAAAAATGAGATTTTGGTTATTTTGTAACGAATAGGCTCCATTTTTAATAGAATTAAGTAAGAATATCTTTCCAGTGACGTTTTTCTATAATGCTCTGCAAATTTCAAAGAATGAATCATTATTTAAACAATTTTGATAAACAAATCAAGAGTTTGGCTATTGATTTATAATAATTATCAATTATTTAAACAATTGTCATAGACACATTCAGAACAATTTGTTTACAGAGTCAACTGAGATTGTCTTTCCGATGACTCTTTACTATGTTTTGTAAATTTACAACAATTATTAATTATTTGAACAATTTCGATTACAAAATTTAGAGTTTGGCTATTTTTCAACGAATAGGCTCAATTTTTTAAAAAATTAGATAAGAATTATTATTTAGACAATGTTGATAAACAAATTAAGACTTTGGCCATTTTTCAACAAACGTTTTTCGGATAACTCTTTCCTATTTATATTCAGTACTTTGAAAATTTACAATAATTATTAATTATTTAAACATGTTTATCAAAATATCCAGAGTTTAGCTATTTTTCAAGGAATAGGCACAATTTGTTTACGGAGTCCATTAAGTATGTCTTTCCGAAGACTCTTTTTCTATGTTTCATTACAAATTCAGATTTTTGCTATTTTCAACGAATAGGTTAAATTTTTTTATAGAATTAACCAAGAATATCTTTCCGATTACTTTTTTTCTATAATGCTATGCAAAGTCTTTCCGATGACTTTTTTGTATGATGCTTTGCAAATTTCCAAGAATTATTAATTACTTAAACAATTTTCATAAACAAATTGTGAGCTTGGCCTTTTCTCAATGAATAGGATAAATAAGTTCACGGTATCAAGAAAGAATGTGAATCGAATAACCATTTTCTACGATACTTTGCAAATATACAAGAATTATTTCGACAATTTTCATAAACATATTCAGATTTTGGCTATTTTTCAAAGAATAGGCACAATTTGTTTACGGGGTCAACTAAGAATATCTTTCCGATGACTCTTTTCTATGTTGCTTTGTAAATTTACAATAATTTTTAACAATTTTAACAATTTTCATACAAAATTCAGAATTTGGCTATTTTTCAACGAATAGGCTCAATTTTTTTGCAGAATTAACCAAGAATATCTTTCCGATGACTTTTTCTATGATGCTTTGCAAATTTACAATAATTATTAAATATTTCAACAAATTAAGAGTTCAGCCATTTTTCAATGAATGGGCTCAGTTTGTTTACGGGATCACCAAGAATTTATTTTCAATAACTCTTTTCTACGGTACTTTGCAAATTTACAATAATTACTATTTATTCAAACAATTTGTATAAACATATTCAGAGTTTGGCTGTTTTTCAAGGAGCAGGCTCAATTTTAACAGAATTAAATAAGAATATATTTCAGATGCTTTTTTTCTGTATTGTTTTGCAAATTTACAAGATTTATTAATTATTTAAACAATTTTCATTAAAAAATTAAGAGTTTGGCTATTTCTGAAAGAATAGGCCCAATTTGTTTCCAGAATGGACAAAGAATGTATTTTCAATAACCATTTTCTACGATACTTTGCACATTTACAATAATTATTAATTATTTAAACAATGTTCATAAGCATATTCAGAGTTTGGGCATTTGTCAAGGAATAGACAAGATTTGTTTCCGGAGTCAACTAAGATTGTCTTTCCGATGCTCTTTTCTATGTTGTTTTGTAAATTTACAAGAATTATTAATTATTTAAACAAATTTGATGAAAAAATAAGAATTTGGCTATTTTTCAACGAATAGGGTAAATTTTTTACAGAATTAACTAAGAATATCGTTCCGATGAGTTCTTTCTATTATGCTCTTCAAATTTCCAAGATTTATTAATTATTTAAAATATTTTCATGAACAAATTAAGAGTTTGGCAATTTATCGAAGAAACCCTGCCGTCAAACCTCCTGCTCGACATTAATTGAAACCGAGGTTAAAACGCAGCGAATACACAACTCGGTCGTATACGTCGCAGATGGTCATCCATCCGAGTGCTATGCACGCTCGAAATGGCTTGACATCTGGACTCTTCTCGAGTCGAGATCATTTACTGTGTATTTCTATGAAAATTTGTACGCGCCGACATTTTATAAGTTTTTTTCCGAAGTTGCATGAAAATGTTTAGAGTTGCACAATTATTTATTCTGCATCGTGAGAAGGTATCCATGCGAAGCCGTGTACAAATCAAAATTATTGAAGTAAAAATTAATGTAATGGTATTTTATTGAACTTCATTTCCAAATAAAATAATTACATGTAAATAAATTGTTCGCGCGCGGAGCGCGCGTATGAGCCTCTAGTTTTGTTGAAAATTCAACTGTTTGGTAGAAAATTGAATTATGTTGTTTAAAATTTAACTGTTTTGTTAAAAAGTTATCTTTTTTGTAGAAAATTTAACTGTTTTACTGAAAATTCGTTTTTTTACAGAAAATGCATCCTTTTGGATTGTAAATTCTTCTTTTTTGGTAGAAAATTTCTTAGTTGAAAAATCATCTTGAATGAAAATTAACTGTCTTCTAAAAAATTCGCCTTTTTGGCTGACGATTTTACCTTTTGCTTAAAAATGTAACTGTTTTTAGTTGAAGTTCATTTTTTTTGCTTGAAAATTCGACCATTTGGTTGAAAATTAACTTTTTTGTTGAAAATTTATCTCTTGAGGTTTAAAAGTCAACAGTTTTCTAAAACATTCAACTTTTTAGGTTTAAAAATAAACTTTTTCGTTGAAAATTCATCTCTTTTGATAGAAAATTAATCTTTTTTGCCTTAAAATTCAACTATTTTGTTGAAAGTGCAATATATATTTCGACTTGGAATCTTGAGCGTTTCATATTGATTTCAATATGGTACCTAAATATTAATTTTATTTAAAAAGAATTTATTCCCCTATTTTGACTCTGATGTATTCTGTTTTAATAAATAATTTAAAACTTGCAGAGCTCTGAAGTTGAGAAAAATCAACACGCCAATAACGGTTCAAGTTTTGGATGAAAAAGTAGCCAACGCTGAAGCGCAGAAGTTGAACTTGATTCGAGACAGAAGTCAATCTTTCTTCGACGAAAAGCCAAAGGTCTTCGAACGGAAGAAGAATTTTGGTATCAGACCAGCTTTGCCTGGCCTTGACATTACCATGATTCCTTTGGTGATCACAGAGATCATAAATCCCGGTCATTTCTGGGCGCAAATGATCGAACATTCGTCCAAGGCAAAGTTGAACGATATTTTGCGGGCAGTGAACGAAAGTGAAGGTCTCCTGCTTCCGGTAACTTCTCTCACCGGAGTTGGAACTCTCGTATTCGCACCCAACGTTCGACAAGGTATTTACAACCGAGCTGTGATCCAAAGCTACTCTCAGGACGCGAATGTCAAACTTGCTCAGGTGTTGTTCGTCGACACGGGCAAAACTGCAATCGTAAAAATGAGTGATCTTCGTCAGTTGAGACCGTTCGCAGAAGATGAAGATGGTTTGGTTGAAATGTTTAATTTGCCAGCCCAAGCGATCGAGTGTGTTCTCGCGAATATCCGGCCAACTTTCATGTCCAATGTCACCGGTCAGTGGTCTCAAGAAGCTCGGAAAGAATTCTGGAAAGTGCTGCAATCGGACGAGAATGGAAAGCGGAGGAACATCTTCGGCGAAGTATTTTCTGTAGTGAACAGCGTCGTCTCGCTGACACTGCTCTGTGTGAGCGGATCTGGAGATAATCTTCAAAAGTTTAACGTGAATGATCACCTGATCAAACAACGATATGCTGAACATAAAGAGGAAGATTATCTGTCCCGCTCCAATCATGAACTCCGTCAGCATCATGAAGACATGATTACGGCCCAAAAAGAGTTTTATGAGGAGGCGCAGTATGATCAGTATTACTTGTCAGACTTTTATCCTGAAGCTCCAGATAGAAAAGAGTGTCACAAGAATGTTGTTTTGAGAGGACCCTATTCTCCCTTGGAGATTGAGTTGATGCATCTCACTGGCGCAGGAGCTGCCAAAAAGGTATTTTATTATTAGATAGTCTTTCCGTTATTCCCCTCTTTTAATTAATTCCTCGTTTTTCTCCTGTTTTCAAGAAACTTCCCCCTTTTTCGTTTTTCGCTTAAATGCGAACTGAATTAATAGAACCCAATAAGAATATCCAACTATTTTTGCTTAAAAGTTCATTTTTTTGGTTGAAAAGTCTACTATTATATTCTTGGTTCAGAATTTGTTGGTTAAAAATTCGACTTTTGGGTTGAAAAATGTTTTTCTTTTTTGGTTGAGTATTAATTTTTTTAACGGAAACTTGAACTATATTTCATTTTTAGTTGAAAATTGATATTTTTAATCGAGAATTGATCTTTTCTAGTTGGAAAATCATGTATTTCTTGAAAATTTGTCTCTTTTTGATAGAAATGTAATCTTCTTGGTTGAAAATTTATCTTTTTTGATTAAAAAATGCACACTTGGTTGGAAATTAACCGGGTGTGGTTGAGTATTTAACTATTTTGTTGAAATTTTGTCTCCTTTGGTTGATAATTCATAATTTTAGTTAAAAATTCAACTCTTTGGTTGACTCAATTGACTATTTCGTTAAAAATTAGCTTTTTATTAATTTTTTACCTGAAAATGTAACTGTTTAATTTTTGGTTTAAAATTGGTACTTTGAATTGAAAATTGGTCTTTTCTAGATGAAAATTCATGTATTTTTTTTTTAATTCGTCTTTTCTGGTGGAAAATTCATCTTGCTTGAAATTTCATCCTTTTTGGTTATAAATGCAACTGTTTGGTTGATAATTATTCTGTTTTGATTTAGGATTCAAATTTTTTTCAAAAATTGTCTTTTTTGGTTGAGAATTAATTTTTTTTAACTGACAATTTAACTGTTTAATTTTCGGTTGATAATTATTGATATTTTTAATTGAACATTGATCTTTTCTGGTTGAAAATTCAACTATTTGTTTGGAAAATCGTCTTTTTTGGTGGAAAATAATTCTTCTTGGTGGAAAATGCATCTTTTTTGGTTGAAAATACAAATGTTTGGTTGGCAATTAATCTGCTTTGGTTGAGAGTTCAACTGTTTTTTTGATAATTTGTCGTTTTTGTTTTAAATCAATTATTTTTCATTTCAAATTATAATCTTTCTTGGTTGATGATTCATAATTTTATAAGAAAATTCCACTCTTTGGTTGAAAATGGACTACTTTGTTGAAAATTCGATTTTTGTTTTGTTTGAGAATTGATCTTCTTGGTTGAAAATTCATCCTTTTTGGTTAAAAATGAAACTGTTTGGTTGACAATTAATCTGTTTTTTTGTTGTTGAGAATTTAACTATTTTGTTGAAATTTTGTCTTTTTTTATTGAAATCAACTGTTCTTCATTTCTAATTATAATCTTTTTTGTTGAAGATTCATAATTTTAGTTGAAAATTCAACTCTTTGGTTGACTCAATTGACTATTTCGTTAAAGATCAGTTTTGTTTTTAATTAATTTTTAACTGAAAATTTAACTGTTTAATTTTTGGTTCAAAAATTGGTATTTTTAATTGAAAATTGATCTTTTCTAGCTGAAAATTCATGTTTTTTTTCAAATTCGTCTTTTCTGGCGGAAAATAAATCTTCATGGTTGAAATTTCATCCTTTTTGGTTAAAAATGCAACTATTTGGTTGATAATTATTCTGTTTTGGTTGAGAGTTCAACTGTTTTGTTGAAAATTTGTCTTTTTTTATTGAAATCAACTGTTTTTCAATTCAAATTATAATTTTTTTCGTCAGAGATTAATTTTTTTTAACGGAAAACTTGACTATTTTATTTTGGTTGAAAATTGATCTTTTCTAGTTGAAAATTCATGTATTTTGTTGGAAATTCGTCTTTTTTTGGTAGAAAATAAATCTTTTTGGTTGAGATTTCATTCTTTATAGTCAAAAATGCAACTCTTTGATTGACAATTAATCTGTTTTGGTTGAGGATTCAACTATTTTGTTAAAAATTTGTCTTTTTTGATTGAAATCAACTGTTTTGTATTTCAAATTATAATATTTTTTGGTTGAAGATTCATCATTTTAGTTCAAATACAACAACTTAATTATAAATTAACTTTTTTATTAAAAATTTCATATATTGGGGTAGAAAATTCCACTGTTTTGTAGAAAATTCGTCTTTTTGGCGTGAGATTTCAACAATTTGATAAAAAATTAAACTTTTTGGTTGAAAATGAACTCTTTTGTTGAAAATTCATGTTTTCGGGTTGATAGTTTTAAATTGTTTTTGTTGAATAGTCTTTTTATTTTGAAAATTAATCTCTTTTGGTAGAAATTTAATCTTTGGATAAAAATTTAAATATTAAAAAATTCTATTGGTTGAAAATTTACTTATTTTGTTGAAAATTCGTTTTTTTGTAGAAAATTCAACTGCTTTGGATATAAAATTTCTACTTTCGGACTTAAATTTGATTTTTTTTGGTAGAAAATTCAATTCTTTTTTGAAAATTCGTCTATTCTGGTCGAAAATGCAACTGTTTTGGATCGAAAATTTGTCCGTTTTGATTTAAAATTGTTTTTTTTTTTTTGGTAGAAAATTAATCTTTCTTGGTATGGAAATGAACTATTTTGGTGAAAATTCAACTGTTTTCTAACAAACTCGTCTTTTTGGCTTGCAAATTCAACTATTTGGTATTTGGTTGGGGTTTAACCTTTTTTGTTTGAAAACTCTATCATTTGGTTGAAAATTCATCTTTTTGGTTGAGGATTACTATTGAGTTGAAAATGTAACTGTTTTTGGTTAAATTTTTATCCTTCTTAGTTAAAAATTGGACCATTTGGTTGAAAATTAATTTTTGTAGATTGAAGATTCAACTATCTGGTTAAAAATTCAACTATTTTGTTGAAAATATTATTTTTTGATTGAAAATTAAACTATTTTGTTAAAGTCACCTTTTTTGGTGAAAATTCAACTGTTTCGTTGAAAATTCTTCCTTTTCGATTGAAAATTCATCTTTCTTGCTTCAAAATGAACTTTTTTTGTTGAAAATTCAACTGTCTTCTAAAAAATTCGTCTTTATGTCTTCAAAATTCAACTATTTAGTTGAAAATGCTACTGTTTTTGGTTTAAGTTTAATCTTTCTTGTTTAAAAATTCGACCATTCGGTTGAACATTCAACTATTTTAATAAAAAGTAATCTTTTTTGGTCAGAAGTTGAACTATGTTATTGAACATACTTCTTTTTTGGATAGAAAATTTGACTTTTCATCTTTCTTCATTGAAAATTCATTTTTCTTGATTGAAAATGAACTTTTATGTTGATATTTTAACTGTCTTCTGAAAAAACCTCAAATTTAAACTATTTGGTTGTAAATGCAGCAGTTTAGCTAAAAATCCAGTTTTTAAATTGAAAATTGAATTATTTGGTCGAAAATTGATCTTTCTTGATTGAAAATTCATGTTTTTGGGTTAAAAAGTCAACTGTTTTCTATAAAATTCGATATTTTAGCTTGTTAAAATGTTTCCACTTGCAATCTTAGGAATTCAAAGCGTTTCGTATCGAATTTAAGATGGTATCGATATTAATTTTATTTCCAAGAATTTGTTTCCCTATTTTCGTCAAAAATTACCTCATTTCCCCTGTTTTTAGAGTATTTTGGACTGCGAATTCTGTATTTTGTACTTATAATTCTCTCATTTTTTCAAGATAAACGTGGAAGGCAACTCTGTGAACTCAATTTTATTGGATACAACACCAGAAGATCCTCACGAGCGACTTTTGGTAGCCGGGTCTGTGAACGAAAATGCGACTGGAGAAAGCTTGACCCTTAGAGACACGACTTTGATGCCAAATCTTCCTGGATTGACGGCAGTTTTATCTTTGCTGTTTGCACCAAGAATAGAGCTGAGGCGTAATTCCACGGGAAGTTATTACACTGGCGCCTTGTGTGGCTTAGGAGCACTTCCTGGCTCGAGAGAAGCTCTATTTGCAGAACACGATATGGAGATAAAGTTCGACGTAGAGATCACCATTGACGATTTACTAAACGTAAGTTTATTTTCATGTTCATCAGTCTGTCCGAGGGGTTGGGCAGTCAAAGATTTCAAGAGATTTCCAAAAATTTCAAGAATTTTCCAAGATTTCAAGGGAGTTTTTTTTAATTTCCTGAAATTTTAAAAGATTTCAAGGGATTTCAAAGATTTTACAGTAACCTGGCAGTTTACTAGCCGCTAGGTAGCGCTAAAAAAATTTGTCCTGTTAACTAGAACATAGTGCGCGCTTATTACCCTTTCTTTAGAAAAAAATCCGGTTTATTTTCCAACATTTTGTTATGGATTTTACAGAAAATCTTATATGATTTGAGAAAGTTGTGTATAATTTACAGAAGTTTTCTTATTATTTCGCGAAAATTCCAGTAAATTCAGTATGAATGACAACATTTTTCCCATTTACTTGCAATTTTTTTTTAAATTGGCAGATTATTTTTTCCATTGACAAAATATGACTCGTGTGTAATAATCTGACACTGTACTTTTAATATTTTTTTAACATTTAAAAAACAAAAAATACATTTTCAAGATATTTCCGGATGAACTATTCATCAAGGTAGAATTAAATTCGACCATTTGAATTTGATTCGAATTTTCTATAAGACTCCATTTACCGAGCTTTCTGGTTTTCCATACTTTTCAAGATAAATGCCTCATAGAAAGAAAAACGGGAAAATCTGAAAATTACAGGGTATTTAAATCAGTTCTTGCTCGAATCATCCTGTAACTTTGACTTTGGTCCCAGGAACTATTTCGTTAATATTTTTTTTAAATTATTTTTTTTAACCAAAAAGTTAACTATTCTTGGTGATTTGAAAATTGACAATTCATGTATTTTGTTAAAAATTATTCCTTTTTGGTACAAAATTAATCTTTTTGGGTAATAATTCAGTTCTCTGGTTGAAAATTATTTTTTTTAAACTAAAAATTTAACTAAATTTTTTGTCGAAATTTTTAACGCATTTAAAGCATTGAAATAATTTAACCTTTTTGGTAGAAAATTCATTTGTTTGGTTAAAAATTTAACTATTTCGTCGAAAATGTATTTTATTTGGTTAAAAATTTATCTTTTTTAGTTAAAAATTTGTCTTTTTTGGTAGAAAATTAACCTTTTAGGTTGAAAATTCATGTATTTTGTTAAAAATTATTCTTTCATGGTAGAGAATTAATCTTTTTGGTTAAAATTTCATTTCGTTGGTTAAATTTTTTTTTTTTTGTATTGCAAATTAATTTTGAAACTGATAATTTAACTGATCTAGTTTAATATTCCATCATTTTAGTTGAAAATTCATCTTTTTGATTGAAAATGAATTTTTTTAGATAAAAATTTTTCTGTTCAATTTTTGGTTAAATATTTCTCTTTTTTAGTTGATAATTCATATTGTTTGTTGAAAACTCGCCTTTTTTGTTAAAAATTGGACTATTTCACTTGAAAATTCATCATTTTAGTTGAAAATTTGTATTTTAAGTTGAAAATTTAAATACTCCAGTTGAAGATTCATCATTTTGGTTCAAAATTTAACTAGTTTGTTGGGAATTATTTTTTTTTTTTGTTTAAAATTAATTGTTTAACTGAAAATTCAACTATTTTGTTAACAAAATTTTTCGTTTTTTTTGTTTGTTTGAAAATTAATGTTTCTACTGAAAATGTAACTAATCTAGTTGAATATTCCATCATTTTAGTTAGAAATTCATGTTTTTGGTTGAAAATCAATTTTTTTAACTGAAACTTTATCTACTCAATTTTTGGTTGAATATTTGTCTTCTTTAGTTGATAATTCATATTGTTTGTTGAAAATTGTCTTTTGTGGTAGAAAGTTAATCTTTTTGGTTGAAAACTCATCTTTGTTTGTTAAAAATTTAATTATCTCGCTTGAAAATTCATCATTTTAGTTGAAAGTTTATCTTTTTCAGTTCCATATTCATCATTTTGGGTAAAAATTAAACTATTTTGTTGGGAATAATTTTTTCTTCGTTCAAAATTAATTTTTTAACTGAAAATTGAACTATTTTGTTAATAAACATTTTTTTGTTTTGTTTAAAAATTACTTTTTTAACTGAAAATTTATCTATTTAATTTTTGGTTAAAAATTTCTCTTTTTTAGTTGATAATTCATATTGTTTGATGAAAATTCATCTTTTTTGGTAGAAAATTAATTTTGTTGGTTGAAAACACATCTATTTTGTTTAAAATTTAACTATTCCAGTTGAAAATTCATCATTTTAGTTAAAAATTTGTCTTTTAAGTTGAAAATTTAAATACTCCACTTGAAGATTCATTATTTTGGTTGCAACTTTAACTATCTTGTTTAGAATTTTTTTGTTATTGAACATTAATTTTTTTCAACTGGAAATTTAACTATTTTGTTGAAATTTTTTTTGTTCTGAAAATTAATTTTTAAACTGAAAATTTAACTAATCTAGTTGGATATTCCATCACTTTAGTTAAAAATTTATCTTTTTGGTTGAAAATAAATTTTTTTAACTGAAAACTTATCCAATTTTTGGTTGAATATTTATCTTTTTTAGTTGATAATTCATATTGTTTGTTGAAAATTCATCTTTTTTGGTAGAAAATTAATCTTCTTGTTTGAAAACATCTTTTTTGTAAAAATTTAACTAGTCCAGTTGAAAATTCATCTTTTTGGTTGAAAATTTAACTATTCCAGTTGAAGATTTATAATTTTAGGTGAGCATTGAACTACTTTGTTAAGAATTATGTTTCTTTTTTAATTAATTTTCTTAACTGAAAATTTAACTACTATTTTTTTGAATTTTTTTTATTGCTAAATAATTTTTAAACTGAAAATTTAACTAATCTAGTTGAATATATATACCATTAAACCATTTCCCTTTCAGGGTAGGCGTGACACTACCCGATTCGGGTAGTGTTTCTAGGTTTTTCTTGTAGTTATAAATAACTACAAGTGTGGGCTCACCACACCCACGATGTGCCAACAGCACTCATGTCAGTATTCTTGAATGGTCACCCATCCAAGTACTAACCGCGTCCAACGCTGCTTAACTTCAGTGATCTGACGAGAACTGGGTTTTTCAGCGTTTTTATTTTTATTTATTTTTATTTTTATTTTTTATTTTAGTTAAAAATTCATATCTTTGGTTGAAAGTCAATTTTATTAATTGAAAATTTAACCGTTCAATTTTTTGTTGACAGTTTACCCTTTTTAGGTGAAAATTCACCTTTTTGGTTGGAAGTGAATAATTTCAGTTGAAATTTCATCTTTTTGATTAAAAGGTTATCTATTCCAGTTAAAGATTCATCATTTTAGTTGAAAATTCATAATTGTTTAAATTTATTATTTTTTGGTTGAGAATTCATTCCATTTTTGGTTGAAAATTCAAATATCTGGTTAAAAATTCGTCTGTTTTGTTGAAAATGAAGTATTTTGCCTTGAAATGTTAGGAATTTTAAGACAAAAATCTCCCTATTTCAGAATATCAATATGTTGAATATGCACTGAATTCTAAGTATATAAAGATAAGATAAAAATTTGATTACAAAAACTGAAAAAACATTAATTATAATAAACTCGCAAAATTGTATACATAATCCGAGTCGATTATTTTTAAAAATGCGAAATACTTGAATGGCACCATACTACGAAAAATTATACCTGGAAAAATCTTGAGATATTTGGAAAAAGCCTGGAATTGTCAGGGATTTTTTTTCCAGGATTTGAGTAGACACCCTGCATTGCAATATTTAATCTCTAATCTTATTTTGTATTCTCTAGATAAATAAATTACGACATTGGATCAATATGGGACTGCATGTGGACACCGATAGAAACGATTGCATGAGCCAAACAATCGAGTGTCAGAAGCGCATAAAAGATTTACTTTTCACATTAATGGATAAACAACGAACTGATCAAGATCCCGAGCTAATTCATCGCTTCAACAAGTGGAATCTCTACAGCGAGAGTGATTTCCTCCAGCCTGGAAAGTTTGCTTCCAGCAAAGAGTATATTTATCCTTTGCATCATGCCCTAGAACTCTCAGAAAAGAATGAGAGGTATGAAAAAATGCTGACACATGTTGCAGAATTGCGGGAACTCGCCAGAACGTAAGTGAATCCAAGATTTATCAAATATTTCAATACTTCAATTCAATACTTTATAACAGACTTAACGCTCTTTCCCCTATTCACAGGCCTCACAGACCGTTCCCTATGTTCCCTATTGTACCCTATATTCAGTCAAGGTCCCTAAAGTACCCTTTTTTCAAGATTTGGTCCCTATGTACCCTATTTGCAGCTCCTTAATGGAACTTCAACAAAATTTATAATAAGATCAGAGCTTCCAAGAGCATTTTGAAAAAAATAGCAATAATCAGGGAGTTTCTGTAAGAACTAACTGTAAAAAATAATCAGGGCTGCCACACA
Source organism: Andricus curvator (assembly GCA_932195095.1). Classification (NCBI taxonomy): domain Eukaryota; kingdom Metazoa; phylum Arthropoda; class Insecta; order Hymenoptera; family Cynipidae; genus Andricus; species Andricus curvator. Next base: position 27,967 of record CAKNYM010042990.1, on the reverse strand, counting down.
CAGTCACTACTATATTAGTCAATTTTTTCTCAAATCATTTCTTATCAACTTTTTTAAATTAAAAGATCACATTAGTCACTTTTCTATCAATAATTTAACTCATGGATTAATCACTATTTAATTCAGATCTATTCCTATTTCTGAATTTTCTTGAATTCTTTTGATATATTTCAGATTATTTTTAAAGATTCCGAAAAATTTGTAATAGATTTCAATCATTTGAAGGGATTTGTAAGATTTTAGAGTATTTTTAAAACTTCTAAGGCATTTTCAAGAGCTTTTAATTTGAAATATTTTAGGGAATTTTTTATTAATTGGCATTTTCAAGAGCTTTAACGAATTTCAAGGGATTTCACACGATTTTAAAGGATTTAAAATATTTGAGGTTATTTTAAAAGATTTCAAGTAGTTTTTGATTGTTTTTAATAGTTTAGTGGGATTTCAAATAATTTGAAATATTTTAGGGAATTTTAAAAGAATCCAAGGAATTGTTAATTAATTTAATTAATTTGAAGGAATTTCGAAGCGTTTGAAATATTTTAAGATAAAGAATTTTTTAGAATTTCGGAAGATATGAAACGATTTTACAGGATTTATAAGGTCGTAAGATATTTTAAATGATCTCACGTTTTTTTATAAGATTTCCGAGGATTTCAATGACTTTAAGGGATTTTAAAACTCTCAATGTATTTTAATACATTTTCCAGGATTTTAGGAAATATCATAGAATTTCACAGGGATTTTATAATATTTTAGTGGATAAAAAATTTGTTAACGAGAAGTGAGGTATTTTATAGGATTTCAAAGGATTTCAAATATTTGAGGAAATCTTAAAAGATTCCAATGAATTTTCAATTAGTTTTAATAATTTCAAGAGACTTAATAACATTTTAGTGGATTTTAAAGAATTTATTCAAGAAAAGTGAGTTATTTCGTAGGGTTTTAAAGATTTGAAGAGATTTAAAATTATTTTCTGGATTTTACCCTGAATTCTTATTAATTTATCCTGAATTCTTTGAAATTCTTTTGAAATTTTTTATTCATTTGAATTCTTATAAATTTACTCAATTTTACATAATTCATTTGATTTGAAAATATTTTAAGGTATTTTTCAAATTCCTTGGCATTTTCTAGAGATTTAAAAAATTCCAAGGTATTTCAAAAGATTCTAGGTTATTTTAAAAGATTATAAAGAAATTGTTCATTGATTTCAGTAATTTAATATTATTTCAAAGGATTTGAAGTATTTTAGGGTATTTTAAAAGATTCCCATGCATTTTCAAGATCTTTAAAAAGTTTCAAGGGATTTCAAAAGATTCAAAGGATTGGAAATATTTGAGGAAATTTCAACGATTCCCAGACATTTTTTATTTATTTCAATACTTTGAAGGGATTTCAAAGACTTTGAAATATTTTAAGGTATTTTAAAAGATTCTAATTCATTTTCAAAAGATTTAAACAATTTCAAGGGATTTCCAAGGGTTTTAATAATTTTAAGGAGTTTTAATATTTTAATGGATTTTAATATTTTAATGGATTTCAAAGAATTTATTCACAAGAAGTCAGGGATTTCGTACGGTTTCAAAGATTTTAAGAGATTTTCCAATATTTTTTGCAATTCATTTGGAATTCGCCTTGAATGCTTATTAATTTATCCTGAATTCTTTTAAATCCTTTTGGATTCTTCTAGATGCACTCAATTTTGCTCAAGTCAATGGATTTTTAAAAAGTTTTTGTTTAATTCATGTTGAAGTCTTTAAAACTCACCTTAAATTTTTAGGCATTTCATCAAATTCTTTTGAATTCTCTTTAATTTTTTCTAAAATTCATTTCAAACTTACTCAATTCAATGGATTTTTAATTTTTTTTAAATCTTTATCAATTTATTTGAATTTTTTTTAATTCACCTTGAAGTTTTATGCATTTCATCGAATTCTTCTCGTTTCCCTTCAATTCCTCTAAATTCACTCAAATTTTACAGAAATGAATGGATTTTTTCGATTTTTAAAACTTTCTCCAATTCATTTGAATTTTTAAAAATTATTTTGTAGTCATTAGTCATTTTTTTTAGTTAGAAATTAGTAGGGTTACAAAGATTTGAAGAGATTTGAAATTATTTTTTTTAATTCACCCTGAATTCTCTTAAATTCTTTGGGATTCCCTTGAATTTGTTTACTTCATTTGAATTATTCTACTCAATTATACTTCATTCAATGGATTTTTTTTTAATTCATGAAAGTTTTTATTTAATTGATCCTGAAGTATTTTAACCTCACCTTGAATTCTTAGGCATTTCATAAAATTCTTTTGAATTCCCGTGAATTTTTCTAAGCTCATTTCAAAGTTACTGAATTCATAAAAGTTTCTTCATGATTTAAAATTGCTTTCAATTCATTACAATTTTTTTTAATTCACCTTGAATTTTTATCAATTTTATCGAATCCTTCTGGTTTATCTTAGATTCATCTAAATTCATTCCAATTTGACGGAAATCAATGGCATTTTTTTGACTTATAAAATTTTTTCTAATTCATTCGAATTCGTTGGAATTTAACTTGAATGGTTTTGAAGTCTCATAAATTTATCCTGAATTTTTTACCCTTTGAACGCGAAAAATGTACCCTATGAGCGTGACGAAAAGTACCCGTTGGTCCCTATATTTTATCCCATAGGGACTGTGAGACCTGTATTCATCTCTCAGGGTGCACAGTGTTCCCCTTTCTTTCTTAGTTTCCCCCTTTTCTTTGAAATTCCCCTTTTTCCCCTATTCTCAAAAAATTTCCCATTTTCTCTTTAAATATACGATATTTGAAACTACAATATTTGAATTACGCGTAAATATCTCTGAAATTAGTAAGTATACCCATTATTGAATAACAATTGAAGCAATTATAGCACTTAAATAAATTATTTATGAATAAATAAGGTGCCAATAACATTACAAAATATACAGTACTTTTTAAATAAGTATTAGAAAGTGAGAACACTTTATATACCTACCTGATTAAAAAATGGAATATTCCAAATTTATCAACTGCAATGTTAAATGTTCTAACTTGAGCAATTTTTAATTTCAGTTTAAGAGCACTATAGAGTAGGGCGGAGTGAAAATGCTAAAACAAATCAAATCGTTGGAGCTGAGGGGAAAAAACTTGTGGAATGTCATTCGACAAAAGTGAAAAAAAAATGGTTAATCAGTAAAATTTAACGATTTCAATTTCAAAATATATCCTATTGGTTCAAAAATTATGACGAATTTTTTTATATTTACAGCTTTTACTAGTGAGCAATAATAAAAAATTACAAAATTTAAAAATAAATTTTCTTGCGCAGTAACAATTTTTTTGAAAATGTGTAAAAACATGTTCTTTTGGATTGAGTCATATGCACACATTTAAAAAAAGTTGAATATGTCGACCCTAAAATTCATTCAGCTTGAACCAAAGAAACATTTTATCATTTTGTTTTTTCGCCAAAAAAAATCTTTTGTCGTGATTTAGGATTTTTGGGATTTCATATTTTTTTGCGATTTTGGAACTTTATAAGTACCACGAAAAGAAATGTTTCCAATTAAAGAAAAATAATAACATGTTTCTTTGGTTCAAGCTGAAGAAATTTCAGTTTCGAATCAATCCAAAAAACATGTGTTTTTTCGAAAAATTTTAAATAAGGCAAAATTTTTTTTTAATTAAAAAAAGAGAACAGAAGATATTAACCGATTTCAAACATTTTTTCTTTACTTGTTTTGGATGTCGGACCACAAATTGTTATCGCTCAGCTCAAACGATTCGATTAATTTCAGCATTTTTACTTCGCTCTACTGAGGAGTGTAGTTTTAAATTTACATTGAAAATAATAATTATAGTAAGGAAGAAATGACAAATCTTGGAAAGAAATATTTATGAGAACGATGTTAAACATATCAAATTTGTGTATTTAACTAATTTTTTTTTTCTCGGACTTTTTTATGTCACTGTGAATGGATTTCCAACGACCTAAGTATATCCAATTTTTAAAAATAAATTCTTTAATGGCAGAAATCATTGTAAAATCATTGAAAATTATTTTAAAATATAACATTTCTTGTAAAAAGATTGTTTGTTCCTTTCGATATACAAAAATAAATGTTTAATCTTTCCCCTATTTCCCCTTTTTTAGCTCCCTTTGCGCTGTTATCTCTGATCTCTTTTTCCTCTTTTTTTCTGTTTCCACGAAACTTCCCATTTTTCTCGTTTTTTCGCCCAAATGCGATATTTTTCTTTCAAAATTCATCTCTTTTGTTTGAAAATTCTACCATTTGGTTAAAAATTTTAATATTAGGTTGAAAATGTATCTATTTTGTTAAAAAGTCATCTTTCTTGGTCGAAAATTCAACTGTTTTGGATTGAAAATTCTTGCTTTTTGATTGAAAATTCATCTTTCTTGTTAGTAAAGTCATCTTTCTTGGTTCAAAATGAACTTTTTTGTTAAAAATTCAAAATTTCTGGTTGAAAATTCAACTGTATTCTAAAAAAATTCGTTCATCTGGTTGGTTGAAAATGATACTGTTTCTGGTTGAAGTTTAATCTTTCTTGTTTGAAAATTCGATCATTGGTTTGAAAATTCATCTTTGTAGGTTTAAAATTCAACTATTTTGTTGAAAATTTAATTTTTTTTTTTAAAAGTCATCTTTTTTGTTGAACCTTCGTCTTCTTGGATAGAAAATCTATATTTTTAGTCGAAATTAAGTCAAATTCAACATTTCCGGTTGAATTCAACTGGCTTCTAAAAAATGCTCTTCGGCTCAAAAATGTTTCAAATAGTGTTTGTTATTGTACTCTTAATCTGGAAAACTCAACTCTTTTATGGAAAATTCATCTCTTTCAGTAAAAAATTTTTTTTGGTTGAAAATTCAACTATTTTGTTCAAAATTCATTGTTTTTGTTTGAATTTAGCTGTTTTTTATTTGAAATTAAAATCTTCTTTTGTTTGAAAATTCAACTACTTGGTTGAAAGTTGAACTACTTTGTTCCAAATTTCTTTTTGGTTGAAGATTCATCCTTTTGGTTAAAAATTGAGCTATTTTGTTGAAAATCCTTTTTTTTTAAATTGTTTTTTGGTCGAGGACTCAACTATTTTGTTGAAAGTTCGTCTTTTTGAACATTTAAACTGTTTTTTATTTAAAATTCCAATCTTTTTTAGTTCAAATATCAACTATTATATTTTTTGTTGAAAATTAATCTTTTTTGGTGGAAAATTCAATTACTTGTTTGAAAGTGGAACAACTTTGTTGAACAACAACTCTTTGGTTGAAAATTTAACTATTTTGTTGCAAATTCTTTTTTTTTTGTGGACAATTGTTTTTTGGTTGAGGACTCAACTATTTTGTTTATTATTCGTCTTTTTGGATGAATTTGATTATTTTTTATTCAAAATTAAAATCTTTTTTTGTTGAAAATTCAACTACTTGGTTGAAAATTTCATCATTTTGTTGAAAATTCGTCTTTTAGACACAAATTCAAGGACTTGGTTGAAAGTTGAACTAGTTTGTTGAAAATTCCTTCTTTTTTTGTTTTAAAATTCCTTTTTTTGTTTGAAGATTCATCTCTGGTTGAAAATTTTAACTATTTTGTTGAAAATTCGTCTTTTTGGCTGAATTTAATTTCTTTTTATTAGAAATTAGAATACTTTTTTGGTTGAAATACAACTATTATATTTTTCGTTGACAATTCGTCTTTTTTGGTCGAAAATTCAAGTTTTTTAGTTAGAAAATTCGTCCTTTTGGATATAAAATTGATCTTTTTTGGTGGAAAATTCATCTTCCTTGGTTAAAAACGAACTTTTTTGTCAAAAATTCATCTTTTCGGGTTTCAAAGTCAACGTGTTTATGTAACATTTAGAATGTTTAGCTTGAAAACTCAACTTTCTTGTTGAAAATTGATCTCTTTTAGTGGAAAATCTTTTTTGGTTGAAATAGAACTATTATATGTTTCGTTGAGAATTCGCCTTTTTTTTTAAAATTAAACTTTCGTTAACATTTAAAAAAAAACTTTAAAAATTCTTTCTTTTTTATTGGAAATTAATTTTATTGGAAATTAATTGTTTTTTGGTTGAGGACTCAAATACTTTTTTGAAAATTCCTCTTATTTTGGCTGAATTTAACTGTTTTTAATTTAAAATTAAAATCTTTTTTAGTTGAAATAGATGTATTATTTATTTCGTTGAAAATTCCTCTTTGTAGGTTGAAAATTCAGCTATTTGGTTAAAAAATCAATTATTTTGTTCAAATATTTGGTTAAAAATTAATTTTGGTTGAAAATTCACCTTTCTTGGTTGAATATTATTTTTTTTTCGTAAATTCGTCTTTTCGAGTTTCAAAACTCAAAGATTTTCTAAAGCATTTGACTTTTTATCCTAAAAACTCAACTTTTTCGTTAAAAATGTGTCTCTTTTGGTACAAAATTAATCTTTTTTAGTTGAAAATTCAACTTTTTTTGTATAAAATGCAATACATTGAATTCAATATGGCATCTATACATTAATTTTATTGAAAAGAATTTATTCCCCTATTCGCGTGAAAAATCACCCTATTTCCTCAGTTTTAAGATGATTTTGAACTTTTGAAGTCTGTTAGAAAAAAAAATTCTTACAGAATAAATCTATTGCATATCTATTTTCATTACAGGGACATAAGAAATCGACGATTTGTCCAGGTGACTTGTGAACTCTGTGAAGAGGAGATTTTTGGAGTCTTCGAGTTGCGAAATCATTTGTTCTCTCTGGAACATCGAGCAGCACAAGAAAAATTAGGAATAAATTAAGACTTTTTCCTACGTTTTTGATCATTCGTTTTTCACTTCATAGTGTATTAATAAGTCGACTCTGCCATCTTCTATTTTAGTTTGTACTAAGTCATTATTAATTATTCATTACCTCAACCGATTACCAAGTTTGTTATATAATTATTCCCTTATTCTCGAGATGGAATAATTATTAGATGTAAGACAAAATATTGTTTTTTTTTCAAGACTGAAGAGGTACAAGTTTATTTTTTTATTTTTGTAGATCAACCTTTCGAAAAAAGGGATTTTTTAAATTTTCTTAGTGTACTCTTCATGTGCTAGCAGTGGGGAAAAAACCTTTTATTCCTGTACACAGTTACGTTTAAGTAATGTAACTAAGCTTTAAGAAATATATCGTGTTACTTTTCGAAAAAGACCTGATAGTTTATTAAGAGTAAAATCTCTGTAAATTTGTAAAGTGACGGGGAAAGTATTAATACAAATTATGTTTCTTATTTAATAGTGTTTATATTTTTGAGGTACCTATTCCAGTTTGATAATTGAAAAATAAAATGTATACATTTTTATTTAAAATAAAAATCTTTTGTGGTCGAAATATCAACTATTATATTTTTCGTTGAGAATTCTTCTTTTTTGGTTGAAAATTTAACTACTTGGTTGAAAATGAACTTTTTTGTTGAAAATTCAACTTTCTTCTAAAAACATCGTCAGTTTGGCTTGAAAATGAACTTTTTTGCCAAAAATTCATCTTTTCGAGTTTCAAAGTTAACGGTTTTCTAAAGCATTCTATTTTTTAGCTTGAAAACTCAACTTGTTTGTTGAAAATTCATCTCTATTAGTAGAAAATATATTTGGTTGAAACACAACTATTATATTCTTCGCTGAGAATTCACCTTTTATTAAGGTGAAAATTTTTGATTTTTTAATTAATTAAATTTATAATTAATAGAATTTCCAAAAGGATGAATTCAAGTGTTTTTTATTTAAAATTAAATTCTTTTTTGGTTAAAATTGTAACTATTATTTTTTAAGCATTGAGAATTCTTAAACTTGAAACTTATTGGTTAAAAATTATACTCCTTGGTTGAAAGATGGACTCATTTGTAAAAAAAAACATTTTTTGGTTGATAACTCTTTTTTTTGTGTTGAATTCAACTTTTTGTTATTTATAATTCAAATCCTTTTTGCTTGAAATATCAAATATTACATTTCTTGTTGAAGAATCTGGTTAAAAATCTTCTGGTTAAAAAATTTACTAGTTGGTTGAAAATTTAGTTGTTTTCTTGAGGATTCTGCATTGTTAAAAATTTGTTTGTTTGTTAAAGATTCATCTCTTTGATTGAGAATTCTTTTTTCTTGTTGAAAATTGATTGTTTGTTGGTTGAAGATTCAACTATTGTCTTGAAAATTCGTCTTTTTGGCTGAATTTAACTATTTTTTATTTAAAATTAAATTTTTTTGTTGTTGAAATACAACTGTTATATGTTTTGTAGAACATTCCTCTTTGTAGATTGAAAAATTAACTGTTTAGTTAAAAATTAATCTATTTTGTTAAAAATTTAACTATTTACTAGTTCAATGGTTTTCTGAAACATTCGAGTTTATACCTTAAAAACTCAACTCTTTTGTGGAAAACACTTCTCTTCTAGTAGAAAATCTTGTTTGGTTGAAAATTGTACCAATTTGTTGATAATTCGTCGTGTTTAGATGAATTTAACTGTTTTTGATTTAAAATTACAATATTTTTTGATCGAAATATCAACTACGTATTATATTTTTCGTTGAGCATTCATCTTTTTTGGTTGAAAAATCAACTACTTGATTGAAAAATATCTTTTTTGTTAAAAATTCAACTGCGTTCTAAAAAATTCGTCAGTTTGGCTTGAAAAATGAACTTTTTGATTAGAAATTCAACTATTTGGTTGAAAATGAACTTTTTTTTTTGTTAAAAATTTATCTTTCGGATGAATTCCACTTTTTTCATTTATTTAAAATGAAAATCTTTTTTGATTAAAACATCAAGTATATGTTTCGTTGAGAATTCATCTTTTATGGATTGAAGATTCATCTCTTTCATTAAAAAGTTTAACTAGGTGTTTGAAAATTCTTTTTTTTTGTTGGAAATTAATTTTATTAACTGAAAATTCAACTGTTTTGAGAATTAGTCTTTTTTGTTTAAATTCAATTTTTTTGAATTTAAAATTAAAATTCTCTTTGGTCGAAATATCAACTAATAAATTTTTTCTGTTAAGATTCATCTCTTCTGGTTAAAAAATTTTCTAGTTGGTTTGAAAGTTTAATCATTTTGTTGAGGATTAGTCTTTTTTTATTGAAAATTCAACTACTTGGTTGTAATTTGAAATACATTGTTAAAAATTCCTTTTTTTTTAGTTGAAGATTAATTTCTGTGGTTGAAAATTTAACTGATTTGTTACAAATTCTTTTTTTTCAGAAAATTAATTGTTTTTTGTTGTAAATTTAACTATTTTGTTTGCAAATTCTCATTTCTTTTGGTAGAAAATGATTGTTTCTTGATTGAGGACTCTATTTAATTGAAAATTCGTCTTTTTTATGAATTTAACTGTTTTCGATTCAAAATGAAAATCTTCTTTTGGTTAAAATATCAATTATTAAATTTTTCGTTGAGAATTCATCTTTTATGATTGTAAATTCAACAACTTGGTTCAAAGTTGGACTACTTTGTTAAAAAAAAATGTAACTAATTTGTTGAAAATTAATTTTTTTAACTGAAAATTCAACTGTTTGAATTGTTGAAAATTCGTCTTTTTTGGTTGAATTCAACTTTAACCCTCTATGGTTGAAATATCAACTATTCAATTTTTTCTGTAAAGATCCATCTCTTCTGGTTAAAAAATTTTCTAGTTGGTTAAAAATTTAATTATTTTGTTGAGGATTCGTCTTTTTTGGTTGAAAATTCAACTACTTGGTTGAAAGTTCAAATACATTGTTAAAAATTCCTTTTTTTTAGTTGAAGATTCATCTCTTTCTTTAAAAATTTAACTATTTTGTTGCAAATTTTTATTTTTTGGTAGATAATTGTTTTTTGATTGAGGACTCGAATATTTCGTTGAAAATTCGCATTTTTTGATGAATTCAACTGTTTTCGATACGAAATTAAAATCTTTTTTTGTTAATAAATCAATTACTATTATATTTTTCGTTGAGAATTCATCTTTTATGATTGAAAATTCCACTACTTGATTGAAAGTTGGACTACTTTGTTAAAAAATTAAACTCATTTGTTGAAAATTCTTTTTTTTTGGTTGAAAATTAATTTTTCAACTGAAAATTCAACTGTTTCAATGATTGAAAATTCGTATTTTTTGATTGAATTCAACTTTTTTTTTGCTTAAAATTAAAATCCTCTTTACTTAAAATATCAATATTACATTTATCGTTGGGTTACAAATTTACTATTTGGTTGAAAATTTAATTACTTTTTTGAGGATTCGTCTTTTTTTCTGAAAATGAACTACTTGGTTGTCAGATAAAATACATTATTAAGAATTCCTCTTTTTAATTGAATATTCATCTCTTTGATTGAAAATTCAACTATTTTGTTCCAAATTCATTTTTCTTTTGTAGAAAATTAGTTGTTTTTTGCTTAAAAATTTAACTTTCGTTGAAAATTCGTCTTTTTGGATGAATTCAACTGTTTTCGATTCAAAATTAAAATCTTTTTGTGTTAAAATATCGTCTATTATAATTTTCGTTGAAAATTCATCTTTTATGGTTAATAATTCAACTACTTGGTTGAAAATTGGACTAATTTGTTGAGAATTCCTTTTTTTTTTGGTTGAAAATTATTTTTTTTTTATCTGAAAAGTTAACTGTTTGAATTGCTGAACATTCGTCTTTTTTGATTTAATAGAACGTTTTTTATTCAGAATTCAAATCCTTTTTGATTAAATTATCAACTATTACATTTTTCATGGTTAAAAAAATTACTAGTTGGTTGAAAATTGAACTATTTTGTTGCAAATTTTTATTTTTTTGGTAGAAAATTAATTGTTTCTTGATTGAGAACTCGACTCTTTCGTTGAAAATTCTTCTTTTTGGATGAATTCAACTGCTTTCGATTCAAAATTAAATTCTTTTTTTGTTAAAATATTAACTACTATTATATTTTTTGGTGAGAATTCATCCTTTATGGTTGAGAATTCAACTACTTGGTTGAAAGTTGGGCTACTTTAAAAAAAAATTAAACTAATTTGTTGAAAATTCTTTTTTCTTTTGTTGAAAATTAATTTTTTAACTGAAAATTCATCTTTTTTGGTTGAATTCAACTTTTTTTATTTAAAATTAAAATCCTCTTTGCTTAAAATATCAACTATTACATTTTTCGTTGGGTTAAAAATGTACTAGTTGGTTGAAAATTTAATTACTTTTTTGAGGATTCATCTTTTTTTGTTAAAAATGAACTACTTGGTTGACAGATAAAATACATTGTTAAGAATTCCTTTTTTTAGTGAAGATTCACCTCTTTGGTTGAAAATTTAACTTTTTTCCCCAAATTCATTTTCTTTATTTTTGTAGAAAATTAATGGTTTTTTGGTTAAAAATTTAACCATTTCGTTGAAAATTCGTCTGTTACGATGAATTCGACTGATTTCGATTCAAAATTAAAATCTTCTTTTGGTTAAAATATCATTTATTATATTTGTCGTTGAGAATTCATCTTTTATGATTGTAAAAATTAATTAATTAATTTTAATAAATTTAGGGGGATTAATAAAAATTAAACTAATTTGTTGAAAATTATTTTTTCGTTGGTTGAAAATTAATCATTTAAATTAAAATTCATCTGTTTGAATTGTTAAAAATTCGTCTTTTTTAGTTGAATTCAACTTTAATCCTCTATGGTTGAAATATCAACTATTGCATTTTTTCTGTAAAGATTCATCTTTCTGGTTACAAAATTTGCTAGTTGGTTAAAAATTTAATTATTTTGTTAAGGATTCGTCTTTTTTGGTTGAAAATTAAACTACTTGGTTGAAAGTTAAAATAAATTGTTAAAAATTCCTTTTTTTAGTTGATTTTCTCTTTGGTTGAAAATTTTATCATTTTGTTGCAAATTTTTATTTTTTTGGTAAAAAAATAATTGTTTCTTGATTGAGGACTCGAATATTTCGTTGAAAATTCGCCTTTTTGGATGAATTCAACTGTTTTCGATTCAAAATTAAAATCTTTTTTTGTTAAAATATCAATTACTATTATATTTTTCGTTGAGTATTCATCTTTTATGATTGAAAATTCAACTACTTGGTTAAAACTTGGACTACTTTGTTAAAAAATTAAACTAATTTGATGACAATTTTTTTTTTAAATTAATTTTTCAACTGAAAATTCAACTGTTTCAATTATTGAAAATTCGTATTTTTTGGTTGAATTCAATTTTTTTTATGAAAAATTAAAATCCTCTTTGCTTAAAATATCAATATTACATTTATCGTTGGGTTAAAATTTTACTACTTGGTTTACAGATAAAATACATTGTTAAGAATTCCTTTTTTTAGTGAAGATTCACCTCTTTGGTTGAAAATTTAACTTTTTTTCCAAATTCATTTTCTTTATTTTTGTAGAAAATTAATTGTTTTTTTGGTAAAAAATTTAACTATTTTGTTGAAAAACCGTCTTTTTAGATGAATTCAACTGTTTTCGATTCAAAATGAAAATCTTT
>CAKNYM010042989.1:62364-103798 GCA_932195095.1 Andricus curvator | reverse complement strand
AAAAAAAAAATACATTGACTTCAGTAGAAAATTAATGAATTATAAAGAATTCACGTGAATTAAAAAAAATCCCAAAAATTCTGCAGAATTCAAAAGAATTTATAAGAATTCAAGGTGAATTCGAAATGAAATCTCTTGCAACTCTATTAAATCTGACGATACTCCTTAAAATCCCTGACATTTATACAAAAACCTAGAAAGCTTTTAAAATCATTCAAAAACAGAAATCCTCGAAAATTTCATAGGATCCCCTGGAATCTTTTAAAATACCATAAAATAATAAATTAATAGAAAAATTTGCATATTTTGAAAATACCCTTCGATATTTCCAATTCTTTAACATTTTTTGAAATGCCTTGGAATTTATTGAAGTTCTTAGAAATTCCTTTGGTTTTTAAAAATACATAAAATCTTTCATATTCTTCGGATTAATTGAAAATTTTTTGGAATCTTTTAAGGTATCCTAATATCTTTCAAATTTTTTGAAATCTTTAATCAATTCTTTTGGCAAATTAGCACAAATAATGTAATTCGAAAAATAATTTAGGAAAAAATAATTTTTTGTTTGTAAAACAATCATATGAATGAATTTTTGATCAACTTTATTAGTTAATCATCACAAATAATTAAATTTCAATAATTGAAGAAAAAATAATGTTTTTCTAGAAGGAAACGGCAGATTGAGATATCTTCTTATTAAATGCTACATATTTTTATTGTTATAGTTATTTACATTAAATTTACATATTCTCGCATAAGAAAAAACTCTACTTATTTGGCACACCAGTGACTGCGCCTCTCTTTAAAATATCTTCACTAATTTTTGTATTTATTTTATTTTTTATTTTCGCCTACAATTTTTTCTTGTTGCACATGAGCAAAATCGCAGAAAACCTCGTGTATACTACACAGTGCCGGGTTATAAGAACAACAGATTATAATTTGATTGTAGAAAAATCAGAAGTCGTCTATATATATATATATATATATATATATAGTCTGTAAAGACGCAGCATACTATCAGCGATTTCTATCGATGGCCTGGATTGATTACCGGAAAGCTTTCGATTGACCTCCCATAGACTTATCATCTGTCTGTTGGAAAGCCTAAAGGTTCATCCACACATCGTGAGGTGCATAGAGACATTAATGCCGCTTTGGAAAACCAGACTTACTATCTCATCTGGAAAACATCGTGTGATCACTAACAGTATCACCTTTCAGATAGGTGTATTTCAGGGCGACACCATGAGCCCTCTCCTCTTTTGCCTCACATTATTGCCACTATCTCTCGCACTTCGCCATTCCGAAGGGTATCTCTGCGGCAAACCTGGAAACCGAAAGCATAAGGTCACTCATGTATTTTACATGGATGATCTTAAGATCTATGCTAGGAATCAAGAGAAACTACATCTAGCTCTGAAAATTGTCAAAGAGTACACTCAAGAGATTGGAATGGAATTCGGGTTAGACAAATGCGCCAAGGTTAATTTGAAGAAAGGAAAACTTAATGGCATCCCCGAAGATCCTGAGCTCGTTGACAGAAGCGCTATACGACACCTTTGCGCTGGAGAGACCTATACATACCTGGGCGTGCCACAGAGCCGCATTCAGGACGCGACATCTATAAAGGATACTCTCCGATGCAGATACAAACGTCTCATCCGGCAGATTTGGTCTTCCGAACTGTCGGCGAGAAACAAAGTATCTGCAACGAACATGCTTGCCGTCCCGGTAGTACTCTATTCATTTGGAGTGGTTCCATGGACGAAAGACGAGCTCAGATCCCTTGATATAGGGACGCGAAAGGTTTTGCACATGAACAAGAGCATGCACCTTAAGTCTTCTGTTCCGCGACTTTACATATCACGCCGCCTAGGTGGTCGCGGAATACTGAATCTTGAATTTCTTCACAACAGACTCATTCTGGGTACAGCACATATAGTTGCAAATGGACAAGACCCTCTTCTTAAAATGGTCAGGAAACACGAAGAAGTGGGAAAAGGGGCGTTTCTGTACAAAGCAGCGGAGGAGGCTGCTGAAACACTCGGCCTTGACTTCAATACTAGGGGTTAGCAAAATGCATCAAATCTTATCCATCTTGAATACTCACTCCTGAAGGCCCGGATTAAGAAAGCACAGGAGAAAGACTTCCACGAACAGCTCCTCGACAAGAGGATGCACGGCATCTTCCACAGAAATGTGGAAGATCATTCGATGTCGTATGAGCTAACGTTTGCTTTCCTTAGATCACCCGGATTGAAGTCGGGCACGGAGGGCTTCATTTTGGCATGTCAAGACGGTGTCATTTCCACTCTAGCATACCGTCGCCACATTTTGAGCCAAGACATTCCCGATGATAGTTGCAGAGCGTGTCATGCACACCCCGAGCATCTAGGACACATACTATCTAGTTGTCCAACTCATGCGGGAACGACCTACATCTAAAGGCACAATGCGGCACTAAGAGTGCTTTATTACCATCTCTGTCACTCTTATGGCATTAGCCCAAATACCTCTCCGCTAAACGCTCCAAAGAAATAGAGTTAATTGTCGAAAATGAGAAGTGCCGCATATACTGGAACTTCATATTCTCGACAATTGTTTCTGTTGCGCACTCGAGGCCTGACATAGTTCTCCTTGACTTCGAGAAACGAATCATGTTCGTTATCGAATTTTCGGCACCAGCTGACAAAAACGTCACAGCCAAGGAGAAAGAAAAGAAAGAGAGTTATAAAGACCTTATAAGGGAGTTGCGACGGTTATACCCGGAATATTCTGTTGAGCTAATCGTCTTGATCATCGGCGCTCTTGGAGGTGCCAAGGTTTCACTGGTTAATAGCCTGAAAAGCATCCCTGCGTGTCAGAAAAATGCTGAGACACTTGCGGGGAAAATGCAGAAGGCGGTCGTCCTTGGGTCGCTCCGTGTCCTCAGGGTGCACGAGACTTTTGCCGGACCATCGTATTGAGTTCGTCGCAGGCTGTAACCACCTATCTCACGGTCGTGAGACGTGGTTACAGCTGAAATTTTACCGCGATTTCGCTGGGAGCGGGTGCAATTTTTCAGATTAGCACCCGCTCCCGGCGAAATCCTGCGGTTGTCCTTATGACAAACTTTTAACTATATATATTATCCTTTGGTTCTCTATATCCGTTTCAATGTTTTGGAGGGTTCGAAATTGACCTGAAAATACAAAGATATTGAATTTAAACATTAGCATTATAAATTGCGCGCTATGTTAGTATGAAAATGACAGTAGGGAAGGGAAGGGCAAAAGAGGGACGAGTGGAGGTGTTAGGGAAGGCAAGTATAAAATGTGAGTGGGGTGTGGGAGGATGTGCGAGGAATTAGGGGGAAGGAGGGATGTGTGGGAAAGAATTTGGGGCTGGGGGAAGTAAGAAAGGTGTAGTAGGGGTATTAGGGAATGTTCAGTAGGAGAGGGGACGGCATGTTAACGTTGGACGGAAGGGAATTGAGGGAGAGGCACGATTGGAGAGGGGAGGGGAACTTAATTGGTTGGAGAGGGAATCATGTGAAGGAATGTACGGGACGATATGCAGGGGTGGAGATTTAAGGAATATCTAGCAGGAGTATTTGGGAAAGACTAGAAGGTAAAGGAGAAGTAGTGAAGGGTAGGGGATGTAGAAGATGAGTGAGAAAGTAAGGGGAGGGTGGTGGAAAAGTTAGGTGATGGGCAGTTTGAGAGGGGATCTCAGGGGCCGGGAGGGGTTGGCAAGCAGGGAAGGGGAAGTATGAAATGTGAGTGGGGTGTGAGAGGATATGCGAGGAATTAGAGGGAAGGAGGGAAATATGGGAAACACTTTGGGGCTGGGGGATGTAAGAAAGGTGTAGTAGGGGTATTAGGGAAGGGCCAGCAGGAGAGGGGACAGCATGTTAACGGTGGACGGAAAGGAATTCAGGAAGGGGAATGATTGGAGGGAGGAGGGGAACTGAATTGGTTGGAGGAAGAATCATGTGAAGAAATTTACGTGACGAAATGTAGGGGTGGAGATCCAAGGGATATCTAGCAGGGGTATTTGGGAAAGACTAGCAGGTAAAGAAGCAGTAGTGAAGGGTAGGGGAAGTAGAAGATGAATGAGAAAGTAAGGGGAGGGTGGAGGGAAACTTAGGTGATAGGCAGTTTGAGAGGGGATCTCAAGGGCCGGGAGGGGTTGGCAAGCAGGGAAGGGGAAGTATGAAATGTGAGTGGGGTGTGAGAGGATATGCGAGGAATTAGAGGGAAGCAGGGAAATATGGGAAGGAATTTGGGGTTGGGGGTGTCAGAAATGCGTAGGTAGGGTATTAGGAAAGGTTCAGTAGGAGAGGAGATGGTTAACGGTGGACGGAAGGGAATTGAGGGAGGGGAACGATTGGCGGGTGGAGGGGAACTCAATTGGTTGGAGGGGGAATTATGTGAAGAAATTCACGTGGCGTAACGTAGGGGGTGGAGATACCAGGTAAAGGAGCAGTAGTGAAGGGTAGGGGAAGTAGAAGACGAGTGAAAAAGTAAGGGAAGGGTGGAGGAAAAGCTAGGTGATGGGCAGTGTGAGAGTGCATGTTAGGGGTCGGGAGGGGATGGTTTTTGAACAATCGATCAATTTTTCTTTTTACTACTTCTACTACTACTACTACTACTACTCCATTCATTAATTTAGACAAAAGAAAAATCAAACAATTTGGTTCAAAAAAGATATATTTTCAATAAAATAGGTAAACTTTCAAACAACGGATTTCAATCAAATCAAATGGTTAAAAACATTTGGAAAATTAATTTAAAACCTAGAAAGGCAAAATGAATTTGCAAAAACATAGTTAAATTTCCAAACAAGGAAATTAATAATTAACCCAGAGAGAGTTTTGCGACCAAAAGTGGAATATTAACACTTTCAGTCGAAAAAATAAATTTTCGAAAAAAAAAGATTTTTACATAAATCCTTTGAGAAATAACCTTTCAATCATAACCATAAAATTTACATTTTTAGTCAAGAAAAATCCATTTAAGAACAAATTTTAACGAAACAATTGAATTTCCAAACAAAGTAATGAATTTTCAGCCAAAAAGATTCATTTTCTAACTAAAAGATGAATTTCCAACAAAATATATGAATTTTCAATCAAATAGTTGAACTGTAAATTGAAAAAGTTAAATTTTTAACCCAAGAAATAAATTTTTAACCTAAAATGGAATACACTTTTCTGTTAAAAAAAAA
This sequence comes from Andricus curvator, assembly GCA_932195095.1. Taxonomy (NCBI): domain Eukaryota; kingdom Metazoa; phylum Arthropoda; class Insecta; order Hymenoptera; family Cynipidae; genus Andricus; species Andricus curvator. The sequence continues at coordinate 98,587 of CAKNYM010042989.1, read as the reverse complement.
TGATTTTCAGCAAAAAAAAACGAATTTTAACTTAAAAGAGACAACAAATTTTGAACAAAATAGCTCGATTTCCGTCCAAAGAAATTAAATTTACCAAAGGTAGTTCTTTTAGTTGAAACATTACTTCTTAACTGAAAAAACTTAAAATTTTGATGAAAATGAAATAGTTTTTTTTGCAATGGAAATTTTTGAATGGTAGATATTTTTAAGAATTATTGTTTTAATTTGAAATAACAATAATTTAAAGAAATATTCCTCCTAAACTTGAAATTTCATTGAACCAAAGAAATGTCTTTGGATCAGTTACACTTTTATCCAAAGAAATTAATTTTCAGCTCATAGGGTGAATCTAAAGCAAAAAGAGGAATGTTTGATAAAGTAGTTCAACTTTCAATAATGTAGTTGAACTTCCAACTGTAAAACATAAAGTTTCAATCAAGAATGAAATAGTTAAATTTTTAGTTGAAAAAAAGTAATTTATAACCAAAAAACAACGATTTTTCCATAAAATAGTTTGATTTTCACAAAAAAAGGAATGTTTAATTACGAAATTCAAAATTTACTCAAAAAGAATCGAAAAGTAAGACTTTTAACAAAAGAAAATCAAAGTTACTTTATTTTCGTACTGATTTCGAGATACTGATTTCCGTGTAATTATTTATAGACATTTTTGAGGAATTTGCCTTGTCTCCATTTAAAATTGCTTTATCATGAATAGGAACCTCGCGTATGAAATGCATTTTTTTATCAAGGTTTGATTTACCAGACCTTAACCTCGGACTGAATAAGATGTTTTTCAATTAGAATTTAAGATTCCACGCATTTTTAGATGTAACTGTTTTCAAAATTTTCAAAATTTTGTTGAAAAATCTTTTTTTCTTGGTGAAAAATTCACCATCTTAGTTGAAAATTCATATATTTTTTTGAATATTTAACTATCTTGATAAAGTTTTTTTTGTTTGTTGAAATTTAGATTCTGCAACTGAAACTGTAAATATTCCACTTTTGGTCAAAAATGTATCATTTCTAGGTAAAAATTCAACTGTTTCGAAGAAAATTCATGTATTTTGTTAAGAATTCGATTTTCTCAATCAAATCCTAATTTCGTTATTGGCGATTCATCATTTTGGTTGAAAAATAATGTATTTGGATGAAAATAATCTTTTTCTTGGTTGAACAAAATGTTTGGTAATGGAAAATGTAACTATAACATTTTTGTTTGAAAATTAGTCGTTTTTGTTGACACTCTGACTTTTTTAGTAGGAAATTCGTCTTCATGGTTGAACATTTTTTTTAAAGCAAAATAGTTTATTAAAAATTCCACTACTATGTTAAAAATATATTTTTTGGTATTTTTCTGAAAAATTTTTTTCCTGTTATTGAAAGTTCGACTTTTTTGGTGGACGATTAATGTTCTCAGTTGAAAATTCATGTTTTTATTAAAAAATTGCACTTTTCTTAGTTTGAAAATTTAGTTTTTTAAGACTCTCTTTATAACTGTTCAATTTTTGGTTGAAGATTGATCTTTTTTTGGGTTAAAAGAAACATGTTGTTTGCAAATTTTCAAAAAACTCTAACTTATTTATCTTTACCAGAATTTTTTAAATAAAATAATATGATTTTCTGAATAAAAAAAAATCATAAGATAAAAAAGCGTCGAGAGACTGGTTTTTATCTTTCCGGGAGAAAAAATTGCCCCTTTTGACTTTATTCTTATCTTGTCTCGATTTTGTAGAATTTTGTATTTGAAATTCTTTCAATTGTTTCGATTCGAAAATTTCATTATTATAAAATTTTCCTGTGTCGCTTTTATTTCCGGAATTTTCCGATTTTTAAATTTCAAATTGCGAGAATTTTGTATTTTGAACATTTTCTTTTTCGGAAATTTTATTAATTTCATTGATTAATACTAATTTTTTTCTCATTTCACTAATTTCATTAATTTCATTTATTAATTATTAATTTTATGGAAGAGCAAAAAATCCTTAATACAATAGTATCCTGGCACTGTGAAATTAAAAAAAAAAAAAATTCGAAATAGAAAAGTTCCAAAATTATAAAATATCAGACACTGTCAAATTCTTGACACTATATGATTCCCAAATTTAAACAATTATAAAAAAATATTTTAATCAACATTATTCGTTTATTGAAAATACAGAAATTAAATATTTTGTTAGAAAAACAAATTTTTCTCAATGTTCCACGTATTTTTCCAATTTATTGCTTAAATTTGAAATAATAATAATTTGAAAAAATTTTCTCAATGCAAGTTTTGTTTGAAATTGTGTATAGCAGTTTTTTTTTAATTATGGCTTTTGTAATAAAAATCATGTTCCTGTATTGTTTTTTCGCATGGAGAAATGTTTTTTTAAATTAATGTTTTTTCAAGTTACGAAAAAATACATTTTACATGCATAAATTTGCATTTTGCAAAAAATCAAAAATATCAATTCAACACAAAAATTAGATAGAGAAATTTCCAGGTAAAAATTAATTTGACAAAATTAACTTCTAATCAAAGAAATGAGTCTTCAACTAAATTAGTGAATCTTCAGTTGCATTTTTAGATTCTCAAATTTATCTTTTTGGACGAGAATTAATTTCTTTAATTTGAAATTTAGTATTTTGATGCAATTCTTTTTGCTGAAAATTAAAATTCTTCTTGCAAATATTATCTTTTTTGTTGGAAATTCAACCATTTTGTCAGAAATTAATTTTTTTAATTGCGTTAAATTTCATGCGAAAATTGAACTTTGAACTAATTAATTAAATTTTGAAGCAAAAAAGATGCACTCTAAATTAAAAATAAAATACTAGACTTTTGAACCAAAAATAAATGGAATTTTTATAGGTTTTATGAATTCAGTTCAAATATATTATTTTTAATTAAGCAAATTTTTAAACAATAATTTCTCCAATCAAGAAAAAGAAAACAGTGCCACCTGAAAACAAAGCTCAAGAAAATATTTCTTTAATTTGAACATAATTTTTCTTTGGTTTTGAATGCAATAAGTTCTCACAAACTAATTAAATTCTCAAGCACGAAAACACATTTTTAACCAGGAAAAACAAATTTAAACTAGGAAGAATAATTTTCTACCAAAAAAGTCGAATGTATAAATAAAAATGGATTAGTTACTTTTTTAGTTGAAACATTTGATTTTTGACTAAAGAGTTGCATTTTTAAACAAAAATATAAACTTAAAAAAAAAAAATGGGACATAATTTTCAAACAAATTTTAATAGTTCAATTTTCAGATGGTAACTAAATTAATTCAACCAAAAAGTAGTAATAGTTACATTTTTAACTAAAAATATAAAAATTTAAAATAAAACCGTTCAATTTTCAACTAAAACGATGACTTTTGAACTGAAGTGATGAACTTTTAATCAAAGAAAACGGACTTTAAACAAAGTAGTTTGATTTCTAACAAAAAATGCGAATTTTACGCACACACAAAAACACCAGAGAATTAGGAAAAAATGTGAATTTTTAACCACAGTAGAACGAGTTTTCCAGAAAACAATTCGATTTAAAAAAAAAGAATGTTCAACCAAGAAGATTAAATTTCCAAAAAAACTACTACAAATGTAACAGTCCTATTTTCAATTAACAAACCTACTTTGCAGCAGAAAAAAAAGAATTCCAACAAGACAGAGAAATCTTTAACTAATGTAAGGATGGTTTTTTAGGCATAAAGGAAAACAAAATTTCGTTAAAAATGTTGAATTTTGGAATTAGAAAGACCGTCACATAATTTTATTTTTTTAACAATCTTTCAATTTTTAACGAAGAAATTAAATTGTCGACCAAAAATGATTTTTTAAGCAATAAAAAAATATATATTCATCCAAAATGTGCAACTTTCAAGCCAAAAGAACGATTTTTCAGCAAAATGGTTGAATTTGCAGTTCGAAAATGTGAAAAAATCTTCAAAACAATTTTTCAAAAAAATGCTTTGAATTTGAAATTCTAGTTGAAAAACATGTTATTGGGGACGAGTTTAAGGTCTGGTAAATAAAACCTTGCTAAGAAAGAATGCGTTTCATACGCGTGTTTTCTATTCATGATGAACCAATTTTAAATGGAGACAAGGTAACTGTGTCAAAAATTTCCGGATATAAGTGGCCCAAACTCAGTACCTCGACATCATTAGGAACAGAAAGAAGTAAAATTACTGTTTCTACTAAAAGTCTCACTTTCCGATTTTTTTGTGTAATTTTTAAATTACGTCCAGGATGAAGCTCGTTATCCTGTCTTTAGTGGCAATTTCTGTCGGTGAGTATGAGCGAAGAAATTAAATAATTGAAAAAAAACTTCCTTTTTTGGTGTCTGTCACAAGTTGCAATAGGCATTTTTCTGACATTAATGATTCCTATGTAAAATAAATCTTTTTATAGTTGAAATATCAACTATTACAAGCTTATTACTACCATTTCAACTGTTCCATTTTGAGCTTAAAAATTTATCTCATTTAACTAAAAATTTACCTTTTTTGGTAGGGAATCATTTTTCGTTATTGAATATTCCTTTTCTTTTGGTGGAAATCAATCCAGTTTATTGAAACTGCGGTCTTTTAGTCTCTCGCTTTCAGTGATGTCCCTACACTCCCTCTCCATAACCCGAAGTTGAGTGGGACTGACGTTGGTTGAAGAATAATTTTTTTGACTGAAAATTGAACTAACCCTTTTTGCTTCAAAACTTTTTTTTTAATTGAAAATTCAAATACGTGGATGAAGGTTGAACAACAGTATTTTTTGGTCAAGGATTCATCGTTTTAGCTGAAAATTCAGTCATCTATTTTGTAAAAAAAGTTTTGTATTTTTGGTTTAAAGTTCACTTTCTTTGGGTTAAAAATTGATTTTCTAAATAAAAGAAGTACTCCATTTTCGGTTGAAAATCTATCTTTGTGACCAAAAATTTCTTTCTTTCTTGGGTTGAAAATTGAGCTTTTGTTTTATAATTTTTTTTTGTAAATTCATTTTGGTAAATGAAAATGATATCATTTCATTTTTTTGTCGCAAAACTCTCTTTTGCTTGAAAATTAATTTATTTTGTTGAAAATCAGCTCTGCCGGTAGCAAATTATTCATCTTCGCTAAACCCTCATATTTTGTGTCAAAATCTATCTAGTTTTTTCGAAAATTTGATCTCTTTTGGTTGGATATTAATTTTTTCAACTGAAAATGTAACGATTTCATTTTTCGTTCAAGATATATCTTTATTGTTCGAAAATTGCACTTTTGCCTAAACCGAGCTTACATAATTTGTCGATGATTCCGAATTTAAAAGCACTTCTCTGAATGGAGTATCAAACGCTTCCATTACTAATATAATTTTTTTTTTCAATTTTCAGGATACTCAGAAGGTGATGGATCTCATCAGACTCCGCAAATCAGTCGTGACCTAGCATCTGATTTAAAAAAACTCTTTGATATAGATGCCAGAGACTTGGCAGAAGCATGTGACAAACCTTTTAACAGTGATGATGTAGCAGCACGTGTTCGTGCTGTTAAAAAGAAACAATCTGAAAAACCTGCCCCGAAAATTGAAGATTTGGAAACGTTAGCAGAAGCTGTTGTCGGAGCAGCGCTACCATGCGCAACGACACATCAATTTGACAGAAAAGTAGCTTACTATATGAACCGGTAAGTTCGTTTAATTTTTTATATAAAATTTCACACTATTTTTTTAGTAAAAATTTCTCTCCTTCGCACATTTCTATCCCACCCTCGCTTGCCTACTCTCCTTCCACTTCCCCTACCATCACTACTGCCCCTCATCTACTGACCCTTCCTCAATACCCCTACCACGCTTTTCCTACTCCCCTAACGCCAAATTCCTTTGCATACTTCCTCCTACTTCCTCGCATATCCTCTCACACCCACTCAGATTTCATACTTCCCCTCCCTAACTCTCCTCTACCCTCCCCTCTTTTGCTCTTCCCTCTCCCACTGTCCTTCCCATACTATACCTACTACCCGTGCCCTGCTTCCTCACCTCACATTCCTCCTGCACTCCCTTCCACCCAATACCGCCCCTCTTCTGAATTTCCCTCCGCCAATCCATCACTTGCTCGCCCATCTCATACTTCCCTACCACTACAGTCTTTTACGGCCGATTTCCGACTCGCACCGGCTGACCTGGGTAGTATACCCCCACCATTGCGTTTAGCATGCTACCCCTCGCTTGCTTGTTCTCGCCTGGGATCAGTGATGCCAATGTTGGCGCCTTTTGCTACTGCGCTTGCGTTCTGGCCGCGCACTGGTTGGCCGCAGTTGGCGCGCAATTCAAAATTGTAATAAAAAAAAGTCTTGTAATTTAAATAAATAATTTTTGAAAAATGCACAAGAATGTATATAAATTGTACAACTTCTGATTTTAGACATCTGAAATTAAATGTTTTGTGAAATATAAGTTATTCTCTGGGAGTCAAAGAAAATAATCTGTTATTAAAAAATGTGTGTGTTATAAATTTTTTTCTTCCCTCAAATCAGAAGTTGAACAATCTATATACATTCTTGTGCATTTTTCAATGATTATTTATTTAAATTACAAGAATTGTTCTAAATTCAAATTTTGAATTGCGCGCCAACTAGCAAAAGGCGCCAACATTGGCATCACTGCCTGGGATCATATCTAGGGTTGTAAAGTTTCATGTAACTTTGACCAAATGAAAAGTTTCATGAAACCTTGGAAACGTTTCAAAGTTTCCAAAGTTTCAAACATCAGGGCGGGAAAATTCAAAATATAAAAAAATACTATTAAGTATTAAATATAAACAGTTAATAGTATCCTTTGTGCTTCGAAGCGAATCGTTTCAACTGATTTAAATAAATGAATCACGTGTAAATTGTTGATGACATGTAATTTTTTAAATATTTTATTTTAAAAATGTTTCATTCTTAAAACGATTTCATTAAAAAAGTAGAAACTTCGAATAGAAATAAATAAAATAACATTCTGCGACTTCACTAAACTACTAGGCATTATTTTCATGAATACATTTTTATAAAAATAATTTTAAAATATTTTGATGTACCACTGAATGCTTTTCAAATATTTTTTTAGTCATACAAATGTTCAAATTACTGAAAAGAAAATAAGTATTATCAGTTTGTTTTTTAAATTTATATAAATATAATTTTTATAAGATTCTTGAGAAAATTAAAAAAGATTGATGAATATTCCAGATGTGTCAAAAAATAATGTAGAAGATTTTAATGACATTTTTTTATTTTACAGGATCTTACAAAGTATTAGGAAAAAGTCGAGTATTTTTAAAAGATATTCAGGACTTTTAGAAGTTTGGAAGAAATGAAAAACTATTTGATAAATTTTCGGAAATGTTTCTAAGTTTCAAAATACTTTTAATCTATTCAAAACCTCTTGAATTCTTCAAAATATTTGTAACTGACTCGAATTTTTCTTAAAATTTTTAAAAATCATTAAAAATTGAAAGAAATTGCCTTAAAATCTCCCAAATTTTCCCAGAAATTTTAAGAAAGTTTGTTTATTGTGTTGAAACATTTCAAAATTCTTTTAACGCTTCTAAAGTTTTTGTTTAAAATCTTTAAAAATCTACATTTTATACCATCTTTTGAAGTTTAAAGTTCTTTTTGAATCTCTTTAAATCTTATAAATATTTTTTGTATTTACTCGATTTTTTTATTGTTTAATCTTACCAAATGGAAACATTTTGCTTTAAAATATTCTACACTATTTTTCGAAATGTTAGGATATCGATTGAAATATTTTGAAATTTTTTTTAACGTTTTTTTTTTTCAACTAAAATATGCAAAATATGAAATTTCCCGAAGAATCTTAAGAAAATTCTGTTTTTCAAATCTTTTCAGAATTTCTAAACCTTCTAATCTTTTGAAATTATTGAAATTTTTTTTTGAATTTCTTTTAAATTCTGCATAATTAAAAAAATTGTCTTAAAATCTTTCAGATTCTTCTTTGAAAATTTTAGAAATATTTTCAAATGTTTTGAAATCTTTTTAAATATTCTCTTTAAATTAATTGTTCAAAATAAAGAATCATTTTAATTTTTCTTAGAAACCTAAGGATTTTTTTTCATTTTCTTGAAACCTTACAAAATTTTCAAAATATCTTTATATCAGATTTTTTCTGAAATGATCTAATATGGCAAAGTTGCAAAATTTTGCTTCGAAATCTTTTACACTCTTTTTAAAAATTTCAGGAAATAATTTAAAATATTTTGTAATCTTTTTCAATTTTCGTTTAGAATTCATTTAAAAAAATCATTTGAAAATTTTCCATAAATCTTAAGAAAATTTTTTTCATGCTCTTGACACCCTGCCAAATTCAGTTTACCTAAAAATTGTTTAAATCCTGAAAAATAAAAATTGTCTTGAAATCTTCCATATTCTTTTTCAACACATTGTGAAATCCTCTAAACTTAAAATTATTCATATAGAATAAAACCGAAACTATTAAAAATTTTCCGAGAAATCTTGAAATTATTTTTTGAAATTAATTTTATTCAGAAAAAAAAGATCTCGTTTCACTCCGCTGGGATTCGAACACCAAATCAACTGATTTCCAGCCAGGTTCTCTAACTATTGAGCTGCTAAGAGATCGGGGGAAGAATCCCTTTTTCTGAAATACGCTTTATTGTGCAAGATGTTATATAAAAAATCAATTTTTACTTGGAGTCTGTATTATCATCGGAGATGGTTACAATCGATCCAAAGCGAAATTCTTTCACACACACTGTGAAAATGGAAATCTGCAATATCGATCAAAGTTATATCCTCTAATACAGAAAATATGTAACGTCCTCAGACTAGATGGAGTTATAAATTAAAGTTTTTTGAAATTAAATTTATTCAGAAAAAAAAGATCTTCTCCTTTCAGTCCGCTGGGATTCGAACACCAGATCAACTGATTCCCGGTCAGGTGCTCTAGCCATTGAGCTACTAGAGACATCGAAGGAAGAATCCCTTTTTCTGAAATACGCTTTATTATGCAAGATGTTATATACAAATCAATTTTTACTAGGAATCTGTATTATCATCGGAGATGGTAACGATCGATCACAGTGAGAGGAGAAGATCTTCTTTTCTGAGTAAATTTAATTTCAAAAAATTTTTAATTTATAACTGCATCTAGTCTGAGGACGTTAAATATTTTCTGTATTAGAGGATATAACTTTGATCGATATTGTAGATTTCCATTTTCACAGTATGTGTGATATGATTTCTCTTTGGATCGATCGTTACCATCTCCGATGATAATACAGATTCCTAGGAAAAATTGATTTCTGTATAACATCTTGCATAATAAAGCGTATTTCAGAAAAAGGGATCTCTCTAGTAGCTCAATGGTTAGAGCACCTTACCGGAAATCAGTTGATCTGGTGTTCGAATCCCAGCGGAGTGAAAGGAGATCTTTTTTTCTGAATAAATTTAATTTCAAAAAATTATTAAAAAGCTTCTAAATTTTGTTTTGAACGTTTGGTAGCGTTAAATGAGTTAAATGACCTAACCTCAACCTGACATGAGCGCGCAAGCGCATACATGTTTGTGAAACGTTCAAATTTTTCAGAAACTTTGGTCCCATGAAACGTTTCATTGTTTCATAAAACTTTCAATGTTTCAATGAAACGTTTCATAGTCTCACAACCCTAATCATATCCCCCCAACTTTGGCATGTTGAGCTACCGCGCTTGCCCGGCGCAGCGGTCCTCATTGGTCGCTGTTGGCGCGCGATTTAAACCGGGTATAATTAACAATTATTGAAATGAAAGTAGATAATTATTATAAATTGCACATCAATATCAGAAATTACGTAATTTGTGATGTCAGGTTCGAAAGAAAGAATAATGCGTATATTTCGTTAATAATAGTATATTTTCTTTGAATTCAAAAGATAAATTTATATTTCAATAAAAAAGGTTTTTGAATGAGAAAAAGGCTTATTCAAAGATTTAAAAATACTTATTTATAATATTTTTAAAATATATATTTTCAAAGGTGAAATATAAGTTAGTCTTTGGAACTGAAAAGATAAACTATTAATTACAAAATATACGCATTATTATTTTTCTCGAACCTTACATCACAAATTATGTAATTTCTGATATTAATGTGCAATTTATAATAATTATCTACTATAATTTCAATAATTATTAATTATACCCGGTTTAAATCGCGCGCCAACATCGACCAATGAGGACCGCTGCGCCGGGCAAGCGCAGTAGCTCAACATGCCAAAGTTGGCGGCACTGTAAAAAGAATTGTAAGCTTTATTATGTGGATTCCCGACAATAAAATTAAGATGTTGTCCCTTTGTGTTCCAGTTTAGAAATAATTTCCGATGGAGTTTATTACTCTAAAATTTGAAGCTTTTCAGTTTCGAAGACGCGTAAAATGAAATTAAATAAAAAAAATTATTATAATAAATCTTGAATAACAAATTAAACCGTCTGGTTTAAAATTCAACTGTTTTGTTGAAAACTCGTCTTCTTAGGTTGAATATTTAAGGTTCTTGATAGAAAATGTGCAATGTACTTTTTTATTTAAAATTCATATTTAGTTGTTAAATAGTCAAACTGAAATTTTTTGTTGGTAGAAATTCAACTATTTTTTTTTAATTTGTTTAATTTAAAAATGTATCTATTTTAATAGAAATTGCATCTTTCTTGGATAAAATGTTAACTGCTTGCCTGAAAATTCATCTTTTTTCTTGCAAATCCAACTATTTTTTTTTTAAATTATCTTTTTAATTCAAAAATTCATCTATTTTAGTGTAAATCGTATCTTTCTTGAATAAAAATGCAACTGTTTGATCGGAAATTCTACACGAGAACAATTTTGTTAAAAATTGATACTGTTTGGTTAAAAAATTCAACTATGTTTTGTTTAAAATTCAACTGTTTTGATGAAAATCGTCTTCTTAGGCTGAAAATTCCAGTATCTTGATAGAAAATGTACTTCTTATTTAAAACTCATATTTTGTTGTCGAAAAGTCAAGCTGAAATTTTTTGTTGTAAAAATTCAACTATTTTTTGAAAAACTTATCTCTTACCAGACACTCTTTTTTGCTTGAGGATTCGACTATTTTAAAAATTTTGATAGCACTTTGTTAAGAAACAATTTTTTGTTGGATATTTATATTTTTATTTGAAAATTCATCTCTTTGGTTCAAAGTTTAACTATATTGTTGAAAACTGACATATTTAATTAAAAATTCATTTGCGCGGGTGAAACTTAAACGAGTTTGTTAAAATTCTTTTTCTTTTAATGAAGGTTTACTGTTTGGTTAAAAATGTAACTATTTTTTTTTAATTAATTTTTTTTGCTAAAGATTCATAACTTTTGGTTTAAAATTTACTGCTTTGTAGATAATTGGTCTCTTTGGCTCCAAAATTCAACAATTTTGTTAACAATTGATGTATTTTGTTCAAAATGTATCATTTTTGGAAGAAAATTAATTGTCTTTGTGGAAAATTATTATTTTTTGTTGAGAATTTACCTTTTTTTGCTTGAAAGTTGAACTAATTTGTTAAAAATTCTGTTTTCATGTGAGCTTCACCTTTTTGGTTAAAAATTAAAATTTTTTTCAAATTCGTTTTTTCAACATTTGTCTTTTTTGGTTAAGTACAACTAGTTGAAAATTAATTTTTATATGTTGAAAATTATGTTTTCAACTGAAAATGTAACGATTCCATTTTTAGCCGAAAATTCAAGTAATTGGTTTAAAATTCATATTCTTTTATTTAAAATTCATTTCTTTGAGGATTCAACTATTTTGTTAAAAATTCGTTTTGTTTTGTCTACAGAAATGTCTTTTTTATGGGAAATATGTGTCAATCTTCATGGGACTGCGGAATTTTTGAATATCATTTTTTTTAACGTATTCATTTTTTGTGGATTTGAACAAATTTTGGGGAGATATGGATGAAAATTAAAGAAAAAATCATGGACTTTTGCCTTTTTCGTTTAAAAATGCATTTTTTTCTCTATAAATTTCATCTTTTTTGCTTGAAAATGCAACTGTTTGGATAAAAATTATTATGTTTCCGTCGAAAATGAAATTTTTTGTTAAAAAATCAATGGTTTGTAGAAAATTCGTATCTTTGGCTCAAAAATTGAACAAATTGTTAGGAAATTTAACTGTATGGTTGAAAATTTATATATATTTTTGAAAATTCGTTTTTTTTAATGGAAAATTCAAGTGTTTGGTTCAAAAATTATTGTCTTTTGGTAAGAATTCATCTTTTTGGTTGAAAATGTAATTATTTGATTGAAAATTCAACTATTTTATGAAAAGCTTATCTTTTGATTAAAAATGCAAATAACTGTTTGGTTGAAAATTCATTTGCTTTGATTGAAAATTGTACTGTTTTATTACAAAATTAGTCCTTTTTTATTCAGTTCAGCTATTTTTGATGTAAAATAAAAATCTGTTCTTGCTTAAAATATCAACTATTACATTTTTCGTTGAGAACTCATCTTTTTTTCTTGAAAACTCAACTACTTGTTTGAAAGTTGAACTACTTTGTTGAATAATCAGAAACAGTATATAATTTTCAATTTAAAAAAAAATAAAACCAAAAAAAGATGAATTTTTAACAAAATTAATTTTTAACCGAAAAGACGAATTTCCAACAAAATACATGAATTGCTGCAAATATTTCTATAAATAATATATGTTTGATAATATTTGGTACAATATAACAATATATATTTTCATAAACAAATTAGATGAACAATTTCCAAATATTTTTGATGTTCAAGTACAACGAATTTGTGCCTTCCATTCAAATAGCTTGAGATTAAGTTGAAAGTCTAAGTTAGTCACAAATATCAATAAAAATGTATTGATAAATATTTTTGGAAACAATTGGTCACATTTAAGTATTAATTATAAAATGATCCAGGAATTTTCACTGAGTGAATCTTAGCATGCAGTGTTATTATTCATTCTCAAGCTATTTTAATTTAGAAACCGATTTTTTTCTACGTGTAACTGCCCAAAAATTTTAATTTGTTGATCTAAAGTTTCAAAGTCATAAAGTTTAATATATTTTAAATTCAAAACGTTAAAAAAAATGAATAATATGTGAGATACTAACGTGTAAATTTTATCAATTTAAAATTCTGTGACCTAGACGAATTATTGCAAATTGATATATCAAAAATTCCAGTCAAATCTCACACAATTTGCAAAGTTTTCAATATCCAGTCTAAAACTCTGCAAAACTGAATAAATTTAAATTCTAATCTAATGTTTAAATTAAATATCTCTTCATTTTCAGCGGTAGGCATCTATAGTAGAGTGGTTGAAGAGAGTGGCAAGTGAACCAAAGGATAATACACATATGACGACTTCTGATCTTTCTACAATCTAATTATAACCTATTATATACTATTTATTATCATTTTTATTATTATTATCATATTATTATTATCTGAAACTGTAATCTAGTATAAGGTTTGAAACAAAAAAATTACTAAATAAATAAAAAAAAAATTGGCATGCTCGCCTGTAGACTATAGTCACACTTGAGTCCCCTGTACTATACACGGTTTTTTCTGAAATATTCTTATGCGCCACAAAAAAAATAAAAAATTGTATAAAGTAGGACATTTTTTTTCAAAACATACGCAATAATAATACAGATATTTTAAAGACAGGCGCAGTTGCTGGAGTGTTGAATCACTGGAGTTTTTTCTTAAGGAATAATGTGTAAATTTATTGTAATGGACTGTAGTAATAAAGATATATGTAGCGTTTAATAAAAAGTTATCACTATATCTCAATCTGCAGTTTCCTTGTGTAAAATAATTATTTTCTCTTCGGTTATTATAAGAATGACCTTATATGTAATGATTAACTAACAGAGTTGGTCAGAAACACATTTATATGAAACAAAAAAATTCTCTACTGAAATTATCCGACAATAATTTAAGAGGGTTTCTGAAACTGTAGATAAGGTAATAAATAATGATTTTCGTGATTGTTAATAACAATTTCTATAAACGAATATTTCAATTTGCCGTTTTCCTGTAGAAAAAAATTACTTTATTTTTTAATTATCATGAGAATTCCCTTATATTGGGTAATCAATGAAAATAATTAATCTAAAATTGATGTATATAAATCTTATAAATATTTTTGTTTACAAAGACTAATATTTATCATTTTTAAATCCAAATGATTTCAGTAAAATTCTGAAAGTGACTGTTTCATTAGGACATATATATTATCAGGGTTTCCGCAAAACTTCATTTTCAAAAGTCCTTGGCTATTAATATTCGAAGGCCAATATTCTGAACTTGTAACTTTTTTCGTATAGAATCTTTTTTAATAGGATCGAAACAAATTTGAATTTATACATTTTCAATTTCTAGGCTGCCACAGCCTAATTTTCTTCCAGGTTAATTTTAACGAATTCAGGATAATTTCACAAAACTTCAAAACAATTCAACTTAAATTCAGAAAGATTGAAAAAAATCCCAAAATGTCCTTCATTTCAGGTAAATTGAAGTGAATTGGTGGAAATTTAAGAGAAATGAAGAATATGAAAAAATGTATTGAATTCAGTAAGTTTGAAATGAGTTTAGAAAAATTCTAGAAAATTTAAAAGAATTTGATGAAGTGCCGACTTCTAGATGAACTAAACAAAAATTAAAAAGAAATACAAAATATACATTGACTTCAGTAGCAAACTAATGAGTTTTAACGAATTCACGTGAATTGAAAAAAAAATCTGAAAAATTCTACAGAATTCTAAAGGTAAAGTAGAGAGCTAAATTGTTATAACTTGGTAAGTGGTTTATATTCAAGCGGGAAAAAATTATGTTCAAATCTGATATTAACATTATTCTCTATTTTGTTAGTGAAAAAGTTTTCAATAATTTTTCTGCGAGCAATACTATTCTCAACTGAAAGAATTTTAAAATTAACAAAATCAAAATTGTGGCCAAGTTCTGAAAAATGTTCTGAGAGAGCAGTGTGATTTGAAGTGCCTGGATTTCTAATAGAGTTTTTATGTTCACGTGTGCGAGCTTCAATGCATCTCCCTGTTTCCCCAATATATGAAGAATCACAATCCTTACAATCATATTTATAAACAACACCAGATAATTTACCTTTAGGTGAAGGATCCTTTAGATTATCAAAAAATTTGGAAAAACTATTGATAGGTTTGTAGATGGTTTTTATATTGTAAGAATTTAAGATGTGTTGAATTTTTCCCGAGAGATTTTTGATATATGGAGAGACAGTAAAATCTATGTACTTTTTTGAATTAATCTATTCTTTTGAATTTAAAAGGATTCAGAATTGTAAAACTTGTTAGTTTCTTTTTTTAAACAGAAAACAATGAGGGATTTAGGGTAGCCATTGTTAATTAGAGTTTGTTTCATTAAATTAATATTTTTAGTTCTGAAAACACTGTCCGAGATGCGAAACATTCTAAAAAATAGGCCAGTAGCGATGCTAGTTTTGTGATTGTAAGGATGTGCAGAATCAAAATTCAAGTACCTCCCAGACCAGGATTGCTTTTGGAACCAATCGATTTTTAGAGAATTATCCATCCATATGATAAGTGTGATTAAAAAACAAATTTGCGAATTATTTTCAACTTCAACTATAAATTTAATATTAGAGTGGTAAGAGTTGAATAAGTTAAGGATAAAGTCCAACTTGTCAAGAGGAACAGCAGTAATTATATCATCAACATAAGGGAAGAAAAACGGAATAGCAAAAGGTAACGATGATAAACATTTAGATTCTAAATTTTCCATTACTAAGTTCGCAGCTGAAGGGGAAAGTGGAGAACCCATAGCTAATTCTGAGACCTGTTGAAAGGTTAGATGATTAAATTTGAAAAACGTGGAATTTAAGCAGAATTTAACCAATTGAATAAACTTATCCAAAGGAATGGAGGTATGTCTTACTGATATCCGGCCACATCCAAGGATTACTGATATATGAGACCACATCCAAGGAAACTGAATCATAATTAGATGGAATCTTTTGGAATTTAATTTTTTGGACAAAAGAGAGACTATCGGTAATATGGTGTGGTGTTTTTCCAATAATATGGTTCAATATTTTTAAATATAAATTTAGAGAGATTATAAGTAGGACCATTAATCTTCGAAACAATTAATGTGAGTGGATTGTTTTCTTGATGAATCTTGGGTAAACCGTAAGCTCTAGGAGTGACTGCAGAATAAGTTCTTAATGATTTAGCCTCTATGTGTTCAATAGAGTAATTTGATTCCAAATTTGTAATTAATTTATTACACTTATCTTGTACCGTGGCTGTGTATTCGAATTTAGAGATGGAATATAAATTTTTGTCTTGAAGTAATTAATTCATCATACAAAACTACCAGGTATCAAGTTGATGCGGCAAATGGATCAAAAGGATGCAACGTTTCGATACCCATATTCATGATCAACTTGATTCAAATTTCGAGATCAATTATCTGTCATAAAATGTCAACTACTCAACACATTATAAAATTATTTAAACCTCTTACCTGAATTATGATCAATTGTTGATGATCGTTCAAAATTGAATTGTTAATCAAATTTTGAAAAAAAAAAAATCATTTACTTAGCTCCGTTTATTTAAGTTTATGATTATTGAGGTTGACGATGTTTCTTTACAAATGTCAGCAAATCTCGATCAGGGATCGATTTGCAGAACTTGAATTTGACGGAAAGGAAAGTTTTTCGAAAATCGTCAACTGTCATTCTGTTTTATATACTGGTGCTAATACGTCTTGAAGTTCTTCTTCTTAATTTTCATTGATCCTCTAAAGCGAATCTTATTGAGTGGAAATTCTAGATCAAAATAGCTGCAACAATTTGATACCCCAAGTTTTAGTGTCATGTTATTAATATAATCAGATTTGGAAATCGCAACTGTAACATTACCTTCATCAGCATTTACAAACATTATATCAGGGTTTTCCAGTTTTTTTTTTACATATTTAAATTGCAGAAAGCCCTGTGTATAGTACAGCGGACTTAAGTTCAATAATGATCTAGAGGCGAGTGAGCTAATTTTTTTTTGAGGTACTTTTAGTTGTTGCTTGAAACCTTATAGTAGACCACAATACCGGTTTATGAAAACAATAAATTATAATTAGATTGTAGAAAAATCAGAATTCGTCATATGTAGTTTATCCTTTTATTTTCTTTACCCGCTTCAATATTTTGGAGACGTTTTAGCTGGTCAGAAATGGAACGATATTCAACTTAAACATTAGCATCATAAATCTCGCGCTACGCGCGCATTTCCCTTTTCAATTTAGGAGGAAAAATAATTTGTAATATAATAAAATGTAAGGCATAATTGGTATTTCAACCAAAAACGATTTTAATTTTTGATCATAAACAGTCGAAATCATCCAAAAAATACAATTTTTAAACAAAATACTTGAATCCTTGGCCAAAAACGAATGTTTCTTTGCAGCATAGAAAAATATTCATTATCTCTAAGTCCATCACGGAAAAAATTTATCCGTGAAAAAGTCACGTACTTGTGACTAGGTCTCGGATACGAGATAAAAAAATGAAACATTACATCCTTATTTCTATGAGAAATATATGGATAAATTTTGAAGTTTCTTACGAACAGTTCGAATTTCCTATGAATAGTTCCTGAAAATTTCAGACTGAAATCTGAAGAGCAAACATTTTATTTGTGCGATTTAATTTTATGTTAATTTATTAAATTCGCAACTCAGAAGATTCGAACCCTCAAAGACTGCTGACTCACCAGTTTCTAAACATAAACCAGGATTGTGTAAACACGCGCAGCCATTGAGGCCAAAGAAAATAGGTATTATAAGACTTCTAGCCACTCATCCGACGAGCTCGAAGCACACGTACGAGCGCACACAAGCACCGCAACGTTTGGGCGAGCGGGTGTGCGGGCCACGTACAAGCGAACCTACTTTCCAGTTCCCAGATTTGTCGGCCAAGCTCGTGAGCGCTCTGAGAATCTTTTTCCAATCACTCGTAATATTTTTTTGATTATTCACGTAAAAAAAAAAGTGATGAACCGTTTTAGAATTTTCACATCGAGTTCGTCAATCTTTCAAAAAGTTCGCAGATTATTTACGAAAATACATAAATATCCGATAAATTTTTCTCATATCCGAGACCTAGCTACTAGTTTGTGACTTTTTTACGGATAAATTTTTTCCGTGTCAATTCCAAACAATGTCTTTTTATTTAAAGAAATTACTTTGGTTCGAAGAAATTCTTTTTTGTTTCAATAGAAATTTTTATTTGATTTAAAATGATTTTCTTCATTTTTTAGGGTTTCTCATTCCCGGGCAGAAACCCCTATGGTTTTTATCAGGTGCTCACAGTACCTTTGGACCAGAAGAAGTAGTAGGGTTAGGGGGGAGGGGAAGTAGGGCAGAAAACCGGTGGGCAAGTAAGGAGTCGGGAGGAAGATGGCCTCATTATGGATAGGGGAGGGCAAGTATGCGGAAGAATGTAGAGGCGCCGTAGTAAGAACGAAGTAGTAGAGATAGTAGGGTTAGTAATGGAAGGACAGTAGGAGAGGGCTCTGTAAGTAAGAGGTGGGCAGGGGAAACTAGGGAATGGGTTGCACCAGAAGGAAACTTATGGGAGGGGAGATGGAATAGTGGGAGGGTATGTGAAAGACTGTGTTGTTAAGAAAGTATGAGATAGAAGGGCAAGTCAGATATGGTCGGAGAGAAAGTATTGAGGGACAGTATTGGATGGCAGGGGAAGTACAGGCAGAAGTGTAGGAGTGAGAGAGTACAGCATTTGTAGTAGCGTTGGTATGAAGAGAACAGTAGGAGAGGGATGGGTAAAAAAAAGTGGGTAGGAAAAAGTTATGGAGGGGATGTATGGAATGTAACTAATGTAAGTGGGGTGTGGAAGGATATTCGAGGAGGTACAGGGGGAGTATGCAAAGGAACTTAGGATTAAGGGAGTAGGGAAGTCGTAGCAGGTGTATTAGGGAAGGATGAGTAGGAGTGTGGTGGTAAGGAAAAGTAGGTGAGGGGTCGGCATGTTAAGGGTGGGTGGAAAGGAATGAAGGAAGGGGAATAATTGGAGGAGGAGGAGAACTCAATTAATTGGAGGCGGAAGGATGTAAAGGAATTTATGTGCCGGAATGCAGGTGTGGAGAACTTAGGGATGTCCAGTAGATGTATTTGGGAAAGGCTAGTAGGGATGAAGCAGTAGTGAAGTGTACGGGAAGTAGAAAAAGAGTGAGAAAGTGAGGAGAGGATGAAGGGAAAGTTTGGGGTCGGGCAGTTTAGGAGGGGATGTTGGAAACCGGAAGGGGAAAGTAGTTTAGTGTGGAGCAGTGAGGGGCGGGACAGTAGTGTGGAGAGGGGGGAAACTTTATAAAAAAAATAGTATGAAATTTGTGTATAATAAACATTAAACGAACTTACTTTCGCGTATAGAAGGCCAGTTTCTCGTTCACTTTCTCCACATGGTAGCGCTGCTACCATGTGCATTCATCAGCCTTCACATCAAAAAATAATTCCAAAACTTTTTGTGTGTCAAGAACAGAATAAGAGCTTTCTGAAAATCATAAAAATTGGAGGATCTTACGTGAGTAAAATTTGTCGTAAAAAAAATAATTTTCATATATTATAATTTAGGGAAAAATCCAGCAGAAATTCGACCTTTTCAAGTAAAAGTGGCCTTTTCGACTAAAAAATATACATTTTCAACCAAAAATGAAATTGTTACATTTTCAGATAAAAAATGAAATTGTTACATTTTCAGATGTAAAAAATTAATTTTCAACCAAAAGGGATCTAATTTTTGATAAACTATTTAGATTTTGATACAAAGATATAAAGGATTAACCAAAATGAATAATTTTCTACCATAAAAAGCCGATTTTCAACAAAATAAATTAATTTTCAATCAAATAGTTGAATTTTCAACTAAAAAAAAGAAAAATTGTCAACCAAAAATGGAACACATATTTAGTTAAAACATTTATTTTCAACCAAGAAAGGTCAAACGAATTTACAAAAAACAGTTGAATTTCTCAATACAGTAATAAATCATTAACCCAAAAGATATTTTTGCGACCGAAAATGAAATAATAACACTTTGAATTAAAAAAATGAATTTTCCAACAAACAAAAAACCCGCTTTTTAACAAAACAGTTAGATTTTTATCAAAGAATTGAATTTTCAACTACATACTGTAAAAGATAAATATGCAATCAAAACTATAAAATTTTAAATTTTTAGTCAAGAAAAATCAATTGAAAAAAAAAGAATTTTCAACGAAATAGTTCAATTTTTAAAGAAAGTAATGAATTTTCAACGATTTTTCTCAGCGACTTTTCAACAAAATACGTTAATGTTCGACCAAATAGTTAAATTTAAAAAATTAGATTTTCAAACACAAACATAGATTTTGAAGCAAAAATAGAATAATTTTTTCAGTTAGAAAATTAATTTTCAGTCAAATGAAAGCGAATTTTAAACAAAAGAGAAAACTATACATTTTTGACAAAATAGCTAAATTTTCATCCAAAAAAATTAAACTTACCAAAGGTAAATTTTCAGTGCAAAATGTAATAGTTTTTTTTAGTTAACACATTACTTTTCAACTAAAAAACAACAAATTTTCATCAAAATATTTGAATTTTTATCCAAAGAAGTAGATTTTTTTCTAAAATGATGAATCTGCAGCATAAAAAATGAAGTTTTGATCAAGTATTTTAACTTTCAACAATGTAGTTGCACTTTTAGCTGGAAAACATTAATTTTTAATCAAAAATGACCTAATTAAATTTTCAGTTTAAAAAAATTTGTTTCACCCAAAAAAAATCGGAAAGGAAGACTTTTAAGTGCGAATTCCAATACGGGCCAACATTGGCCCAGGACTGGCAAAAGTGTTGCCGAAATTCGGCTGCCAGTATTGGGCCATGGCCATAGCTGGATGTGTAACTACGGTATGCAATCGGCCATTATTGGCCCAATGCTAGGTGACAGTTCTGCTGAGCAGTGGATGCCAAGGTCGGTTCGAATCTGGCATATCTATTAGCCTATAATTGCCCGATACTGGATTGCTCACTACCCAAATGCGAAGTTAGATACGGCCCAGCACTGGCCCAGTATCGAAAAAATATTGCCAATTCTGGGCCAGACTCTGGCCGCCATCACCGGAGTTAATTTAAAAAATAATAAAAAAGCATTGAATTCTTTTTAGGACGCATCTATATACAACTTTATATCGTCGGAATATTTGTTATAATTTCAAAAAATTAAATTTCATTCAAAAATTTTGTTTAATTTTAGCACCCACTACTGTAAATACATATATTACATTTTTAAATATTATATTACAAATAAAATTTCTAACGCTACGGGGTGTCGAACCTACATCTATACCTAAATCTATCGCCTAGCAGTCAGGAGTCTTAACCATTGCGCTAAACCTACGAGTTGAAACTCGATGAAAAAGCTATCCTCATAAGCTACATCTTAAAAGAGTTGAAACACCAAATTTTAAACTCTCTTTTTCTAATTAAATATTTATTATTGCACGACGTGATGTAAATGTAAAGTATACAAACTGTAAACAGGAATATCAATAAAATAATTTTTGAATAAATTATTTATATCGATTACAATTTTTCTTTGTGTATTATTTCGTTTTTTTTTGCGTTTCAGACTACTTTACAACTTTCTACAATGACAGAAAAATGTAATTTATTATGAACATTTGAAATTTTTAACGACGGAACTTAGAAATTTGATCGTGAACTTTAACAATTTTTTAATAACAAATTTTTCTAAACTTTCGTGTAAGGTTTGGTTTTTAGGTGTTTTAGACCATTTTACAACGTTTAAGATTTACATAAAATGTAATTTTTTCTGAACATTCACAATTTTACATAAAGATGAAACTTAGAATTTTATCTTTAAAAAAACAGAAAAACGTTGTATTCGCGACAGTTGTATTTATAGTTCTTAGATATGGCCGATTGTTGGGAACAGCATCGCGCCGAGTCCGGGCCAAACTCCGGCTTTTCCTATTAAAACATGGGTCCTGGTTACACCGGCGAGCTTATAGTAGGCCGGCTTACAATAAACTAGCTTAAATGAGAGTGGCCAGATTCGCGTCGGCGCAGAAGCTGCAGGGACTCCACGCGTGCGACAGAGAGCCACTGTTGAAAACGCTTTTGCGCCGACGCGAAACTGAGCTACTCTCGTATTTAAGCTAGCTTATAGTAAGCCGGCCAGTAGGCTCGTCGGTGTAACCAGGCTCATAGAGTGCAGTTCCACGGAACGAGCTTAGGCGGCGTGGCGTCGCTTATACGTGAGTGGCGCGGCCTATCCAGCGGCTTGGGGGTGGAGGGGATACATAGGAGTGAGCGAGGTAGCATCGGCGGTCTTTTTTCAATCTCTATATCCCCTCCACCTGTAAGCCACTGGATAGGCCGCGCTACTCACGTACAAGCGACGCCACGCCGCCTAAGCTCGGTCGGTGGAACTGCACTCATGTTTTGCCAGAGTGAAGACGAAGTTTGGAACAGTAATGCGTCGTCTGGGCCGATCTCTGGCTTTTCCTCATAAAACATGCTTTGCCGTGATAAAAGTGACACTTTGTCCAGTAATGTGCTATCACTGGGCCAAGTATCGACGGTAGATCGACAAATTTGAATAACCAATATAGGCAGCCAGTACGGGCACAACACTAGGCCGATTAAAATGCCGAAATTGGCCCAATAACATTAGCCGATCTTTGGCTGCCGAAATTGGACCAAGCCTGGGCCGTGTGTTCCGTTCCGGCAATTCGCACTTGGGATATACATACATACATTGATCAGCAGTTCGAACTCGGAAGTTCATTGCCTCACTACCCGATTCGGGTAGTGTTTCTAGGTGGATATTTACTACCAATGTGGGCCCACCACACCCACAACGGGCCAACAGCACGCAGTATACCTGAACGGTCACCCATCCAAGTAGTAACCGCGCCCAAAAATGCTTAACTTCAGTGATCTTACGAGAACTGGTGTTTTCAGCGTGGTATCGCCGTTGGGATATAGCAGACAAAAATCAATTTTACTATAATGCTCTGCTGATGTTGAGATATTGCGTTTAGGTCAGTTATGTACACAAATTTTGGTGAAAGTTACCTTGTGTCAATTAAAAATTGCTTTATTATGAATAGAAAACACGTTTATGACATGGATTTTTTATTATCACGGTTTATTTACCAGACCTTAAACTTAGTATGAATAACATGTGTTTCAACTAGAATTCAAGATGCCGCGCGTTTTTTAATGTAATTGTTGTTAAAACTGAGAAATTTTTGCATATTTCCAGCATTTGTTATGAAATTTTTTATTTATAATGATGGAAAAATTTTCTTGGTTAAAAACTTAATTATTTTGTTGAAAATTCCTTTTTTTTTGTCGAAAATTCATCATCTTAGTTGAAAATTAATTTATTACTCGAATGTTTCACTATTTTGTTAAAATTAAGTTGTTTTTTGTTGAAATTTAGATTTTTCAACTGAAAATGTCAAAATTCTACTTTTGGTTAAAAATGTACCATTTTTAGTTAAAAATTCAACTATTTTGTTGAAATTATTTTTCTTTCTTAAGAAATCAAGTTTTTTAACGGAAAGTTACATTCTTGTTCAAAACTTAATCGGTTTTTTTTTTCAAAATCAACTTTTTTGGTAGAAAATTAATCTTATTGGTTGAATGTTTATGTTTTTGGAAATCGAAATAGTTTATTGAAAATTCGTTCTTTTTTGTTGAATATTCCACTACTATGTTAAAATTAAACTTTTTTAGTTGAGCATTCATCATTTTAGTGAAAAAGTAATCTTTTAACAAAAAAATGAACTATTTTGTTAAAATTTTTTTTCAAAAAAAATTTGTCTGTCGTTGTCGTCTGTATACCGGATAAATTTTGAAAGACTAATCGGATCAGATTGCACTTTGACACATAGTTTAACGTACCAAAAAGAAAGGCCGAGTTTGTTCATCAGTTATTTTATATAAAAGTTCAAAATGTAAGAGAATTTTGAAAATTTATTAAATCTTTTTTTTCAATTATTGTAAAATCAAAAATTCCATTTTGCATTCAAACTATGCAAGATGAGAGAAAAAATGACGAGACCGAAACTGTGCACCAAAAAAAGATCTACAAATTTGTTATTAATTATTTTTTGATAGGACACGTTGTTTTTGTTTTATTCGTTAAAAAACAACATTTAAAATAAAAAATTAAATTTTTGGACAAACGAGACAAGCATCGAAAAAATTAAATAAATAAATTGATTCACCTGACAAAAAGCTATAAATTTGTTATTAATCTTTTCTTGATAAGATACGGAGTTTTTTGTTTAATTGTGAAAAATAACATTAAAAATGAAGAAAATAAATTTTTGAAGAAAAAAAACGCATGGTACGAAAGAAAATTAATCAAAAAAGTTGTTCACCGTAAAAAGATCTCTAAATTTGTTATTGATAATTTTTTTGATGGAATGCATAGTTTTTGTTTTAATCGTCAAAAATAATATTAAAAATAAAGAATTAAATTTTTTTTAATCATATAAGGTACGAAAAAAAAATTAATAAATAAATTTATTCATCCAAAAAGGATCTACAGATTTGTAAATCACCATTTTTTATGTGACAAGTAGCTTTTCCTTCAATCGAACAAAATAAGATTGAAAATAAAAAAATTAAAATTTTTGGAAAAACGACATAAGAGACGAAAAAATTAAAAAGACAAGAGATGTTCAACCAAAAAAGACTCCCAAATTTGCTATAAACTTGTGCTCTAAAAAATACATTGAAAATTAAAAAGATTAAAAATTATATAAAAAAACTTTTCAATGAAATTGTTACCTGAAGAAGTAACTATTCCATTTTTGATTAAAGATTCATCTTTTTTTCGAGAATTTGACATTTCTGGTAGAAAATTAATATTTTTTTGGTATAAAATGAATTTTCCTAGTTGAAATTTCGTCTTTAACTTCGCTTTTCTAATTCAAAGTAAATGTACATTAAAAATAAGTACACATTTGTTTGAATTTAAATGGCACCTTTTTTAATTAAATAAATTATTCGTTTGATACGATTCATGTAATTTAAAATTATAAATGTGAACTGAATTAATCGAACTAAGAAAATTATTTTTGAAAAAAATGTATGACAAAGTATTCAAACTATTAATTTGAGAAATTAATTATAGACCAGAAAAAATAAATTTAAAAATGAAAGTTGAACTCAAGATTCAACATTTTAGTTGAAAATTCATTTCTTTTTCTCAAAATTCGTCATTCTTGGATATAAATTAATTTTTAACTGAAAATTTCACTACTCGATTTTCGCTGTAAATTGACATTTTTTTAGTTACAAATTAAACTATTTGATCAAAAATTAAAGAAATTTTTTAAAAATTCTGTCTTCAGTATAAAATTAATCTTCTTGGTTGAAAATTAAACTTTTTATCCAAAATTACACTATTTGCTAAAAAGTATTTTTATTAGTTGAAGATTCATCATTTTAGTTGAAAATTAATTTCATTAGGTGAACATTTATATTTCAAACTGAAAATATAACTATTCCATTTTTGCTTGAGAATTGATCATTTTTGGTAAAAAAAATGTTTTTGCACAGTTTCAAAAAATTCTATGTTATGCAAAAAAATTTGTTGGAATTTCTAATTTTCTATGTATCTTGACTAGCAATATTTGCAGATTTGAAAAATTTCTGATAATTGTTGGTTCAACAGAATACTTTTTTGATATTTTTAAACAAAATAATACGATAAAAAAATTTAAATAAAAAAGAAAGACAGAGAAAAGGGGCAAGAGACTTGTTTCTAGCTTCTGGAGAGGAAAAACCTTTATCTTTTGACTTTATTCTTACCTTACCTAGATTTTGTAGAAAAACGCAAATTTTCATCTTTCATAAAAAGAAATAAATTTGTATCTTCTCCAAGACGTATTCATTCTTATTATTTATTATTGATGTATTGAGAGAATAAGGAACAAACTTTTTCCACATGGAATATTTTTGTTATTGGAATAAATAAATAATCGAATAAAAAAACAACATGAAATAAAAAAAAAAATTTTAATGAAAGTACTTTTTTATTAGTTATAGTTTTTATTTTATTTTAATAATTTTTTCATTGCGGCAAATTTATTGATTGAATTCTCTGTAATCTGGAATTTGCGAATTCTTCAATATAATAAACTTAGGGAAACTTTATTTTTCTGAAATTTTTTAATTCTGAAATTTTTCAATTTTGGGAATTTTATATTTCGAATATTTTATTTTTGGGGAATTTTACTGATCTCATAAATTAATAATTGTATGAGACGGCTGAAAATACCCGAATAATAAAATACCTGATGTTGTCGAATTCCCAAATTAAAAAAAAATTGTTAAATTGTGTTCAATCAATATTATTTATTTATTAAAGATGCAGTCATGAAATATTTTTGATAAATAGACTTTTTAATGAAATCTGGTTCCTGAATTGGTCTTTTGCATTGCAAAATATTTTTCAGAATCATCATTGTTTCAAATCCAAAAAATAATACAAAAAATATATATATTTAACATCCAGAAATTTTCATTACGATAAAAAACCATTCACTTGAACCAAAGAAATTTCTTTGACTGAGAGCCAAACTGTTTAATTATAAAAGTTTAAAATTTCCAAATTTACAATTAAATGGCATTTCATTTAAAACTGTTAAGTTGAAAAGTCTATATTAAAACAGGAAAAATTAGTCTCTGTCAATTCCATTGTCGTCGCCGTTTCCAGCCCCTGGAATTGTCTAAAAGAAATTTGAATCAAAAAATTTTTCAAAATCTACCCCCAAAATTTCCTCTTCTCGGTAAAAAGGTAATTTCCGCAATTGAATTAAAAAAAAAATTATTTACTCGTTCTGCTAGGCCGTTTTAAGTCTGAAAATAAGTTTTCTCAGTTTTAGGTTTAAAAAAATACAAATTCAATTTCTTTACTGAGAAAATTAATTTCTTTATTGAGAAAAATAATTTCTTTATTCAGAAATTGTCTATCAATTTTTCTCATTTTACACAATTTTAAAAAAATTAATGAAGAATTCGGTTTAGTTCAAGAGATATTTAAGACTTGCAGAAGTTCAAACTCACTGGAATTATTTCTAAAATTGTCTCAAAATAATTCGTATCTTTCCTAACATTTTTGAAAAATCTTCCATCATTAAAAATATTTTTCGAGGAATATTAAAAAAAAAAAAACATTTTTCTGAAGCTCTCCGAAATTCTTAAAAAGCTTATGCATTTTTTTCGAATTTTTCAAAAATCTATAAATTCTAAACTTTTTTTATGTACAGTTTTTTCAAAATCTTTTAGAATTAAAAAAATTTCCTTGAAATCTTTCAGATTTTGTATGAAATCGATTTTTTCAAAAT
Organism: Andricus curvator; assembly: GCA_932195095.1. Taxonomy (NCBI): domain Eukaryota; kingdom Metazoa; phylum Arthropoda; class Insecta; order Hymenoptera; family Cynipidae; genus Andricus; species Andricus curvator. The sequence continues at coordinate 71,133 of CAKNYM010042989.1, read as the reverse complement.
TAAAATCATTTCAGGGTTCTCGAAGAATCTTGAACATTTTCAATTTTTTTTGTAAACCTTTTAAAATTCCTAATAAGCTTTTGCATTTTGTGTTCGAAATCTTCCAAAATGGACATTTTGTTTTCAATTTTATATTATTTTAATTTTGTTTCAAATTTCCGAATACGTGTTTCAAAATGGTCCAAATGTTTTCCAAAGCTTTTTAAAAATCTTCCAAAACTAAAAAAAAAATCCTTAAAATCTGCCAAATACTTTTTCAACAATTTAAAAAATCTTCTGAAATGTTTTAAAATCTTTCCTAACATTCTGTTGAAATTAATTTTTTAAAATAAATATCAGTTCAACCTTTCTTAGGAAATATCATTATCATTTGGTTAAAAATTCGTCTCTTAGGTTACGAATGTGACTATTTGCTTGAATTTTGTTGTTGTTGTTGTTAAAAATAAATTTTTGTGCTAAAAATTTCACATTTTCATATTTGATCAAAAAATAGAAAGAAATTCAGAATTGTGGAATCTATAGGAATTTTGTTCAAATTTTCACATAAAATAATATGCTTTTATAATAATACAAAACGCAAGATAAAGAAAAGTGACGAGATACTTGTTTTTATATTTTTGATAGAAACAACTTTGCTCTTTTGACTTTATTTTTGTCTTTTTTTGATTATGTAAAGAAATGCAAAATTTTATTTTTCATAAAAACATATTGAATTTTCTCTTCTTCAAGAAAATATGTATTATTCCCTGGCAGATCTAAGATCTAAGTTTACAATAATTGAATTAATTTTAATTATTATGTTAACATTATAAATAATATATATTGTATAATATATTAATATATTATTATATTAATAAATATAATTTTAGTTATTAAATAAATTAAAGGAATTAACAAATGATTTGACGTATAATATAATATATAATATTTTTGTTTATGGAGTATATAATAAAGTAATATAATAATAAATAAGTAATAATAAATAAATAAGTAATAATAATAAATAAGTAATAAATAATTTAATAGCAAGTAAACATAAAATACAAAATATTTTTATTAAATTAAAGTATTTTATTTTACCATTTAATTTTATCATTCGAAAATTTTCCAGTGTCGGCAATGTTATTTCCGGAATTTTCTATTATAGGGAATTTTCAAATTCGGTAATATAATAAACTTTGAGGGATTTTATCACTCTGGAGTTTTCTAATTCTGAAATTTCAAATTGTCGGCAATTTTTTAATTTCGAGAATTTTTTATTTCGAATATTTTTTTTTTCCAGAAATTGATTGATTTGATCAACAATTAGGAAATTGTTTTGATAATGAATGTAAGGTAAAATGATAACACACAAATATTTAGAACAATCATATAAACAAATTTCTAATTAATTTTTTTGCTTAATTATCAAATATAAGAGAAGTCAAACAATCATGAGAGAAAGTAATTTTTTCTACGAAAAAACAGCAGATTGCAATATTTGTTTATACAAATTGTTATTCAAAAATTACGAAAATTGTTATATAACTTAAAAGTGTTATTTAATGCCTAGAATTTGGTTTTAAAATCACTATGAAGTTCGTATGGGATAATTACAGCAAACAAAACGTTTTTTATATTTATAAATCATAAATCCATGCTTTTGTCAATAAAAATATTTATATTGAATATACAAATACATTTTTTCATATAAGGAAACAACATATTAAGACATTAATTTATAAAAATCGTTTTCAAGAATTACAACAATTAATATATTATGCCTCATATCCTGCTTTATATTTACTATATTTTTAAATAACTTCAGTGACAAAGAGCTTTTTTCTATATAAAAATGATAAATGTATGTTTTTCGTTACAAAAATGTTATAAATAAATATTTAATTAACTCTGCTACTTGCTCATTACAAATAAGGAAATTTTTATGATAATTAAATTAAGAACAATTTTTTTCTATAAGGAAAAAAAGATTCACATATAATAATAACTGTTTAATAAATGCGAAATATTTTGATTATTACAGAACAGTACATTAAATTTACATATTATTCCTTAAAAAAAACTGTACTGTTTTGACACTGCAGCGATTGCGTATATCTTAAAAATAACTGTACTAATATTCACCTATATATATATATATATATATAATGTATTTTTTTTGTAGTACACAAGGAAAGTCACAGAAAACCCGTATATAGTACAACAAACTTGAGTTTGACTATAGTCCAGAGGCGAGTGTGCATTTTTTAAATTAACTGAGAAATTTTTTTTGAAACCTTATATTAGACCACAATGCCGGTTAATGATGACAGTAGGTTTTATTTGAATTGTAGAAAGATCAGAAGTCGTCATATGTATATTATCTTTTGGTTTTCTATATCCGCTTTAATGTTTTTTTTGAGACTTTGGATTTGGCCTGAAATACAACGATATTCAATTTGAACATTAGCATTATAAATTGTGAGTATAGCAGAGTAAGGGAGGGAAAGTATGAAATTTGTTTGCGGTATGAAAAAATATGCGAGAAAGTACGGGGGGGGGGGGAGTATGCAAAGGCATTCGGGGTTGGAGGAGCAGAGAAGGTGCAGTAGGGGTATTGAGGAAGGTTCATTAGGAGAGGGGGCGGACTGTTAAGAGTAGGTGGAGGGAATTACGAAATGGGAATTATGGATGGAGAACTTAGGTAGTTGGAGGAGAAAACATCTAAAGGAATGTAGGAGGAAGGTTCAGCAGGTGAGGGGACGGCATGTTAAGAGTGGGTGTAGGGAATTACGGAAGGGGAATTATTAATGGACAACTTAGGTAGTTGGAGGAGGAAGTGTGTGCAGCAATGTAGGAGGAAGGTTCAGTAGGAGAGGGGACGGCATGTTAAGAGTGGGTGGAGGGAATAACGGAAGGAAAATTATTCATGGAGAACTTAGTTAGTTGGAGGAGAAAGCATGTAAAGGAATGTAGGAGAAAGGTTCAGTAGGAGAGGGGACGGCATGTTAAGATTGGGTGGAAGGGAATTAAGGAAAGAGAATGATTGGTGGAGAACTTAGGTAGTTGGAGGAGGAAGCATGTGAAGCAATGTAGGGGTGGGGATGTGAGGGATGTCTGGTAGGTGTATTTGGGAAAGGCTAGTAGGTGAAGAGCAGTAGTGAAGGGTAGGGGAAGCAGTCGAGAAGTGGGCTGGTGACGAGGAGGGTGAAGGGAAAATTAGAGGAATGGCAGGTTGAGAGGTAATGTTAGGGGACGAGAGCAGAAGGTACTCAGGAGTTGGGGGTGTGAGGGGTGGGATAGTAGCGTTATGAGGGGAGAAACTTTATAAAAAGAATAGTATAAAATTTCTATATAAAACATCAAACGAACTTACTTTCGGGCATAGAAATTCACTTTTTCGTTTACTTCCGCTTCTGTCGCACATGGTAGCGTTGCTCTGATAATATTTTTTTGTAACGTGTAATCACCAGGTTTCTGCTTCTTCTTTGAAGCCTTTGAAAAATCGTTAAGAGATTTGTTTATGTTCTTCACCCTAGTTTTTTCGTTAGGAGCATTCTTACATTTTGCATTCATCTCGGTAACCTTTATATCAAATAATAAGCCCACAGCTAGGTGTGTGTCAGAAATAGAATAGTCGCACTCTGAAAAACCTGAAAATTGAAAAAAAAATTATTAATAAAAACGTTTGATACTTTATTAAAAAAAGCTTTTAAATTAGCGATCATCCACAAATTTGGTAAAATTTTACTGTTTCTTATGAGGGGGTGGGGCAGAAATTCGATCAGTTCAAGTAAAAGTGGAATTTTCGACTAAAAAATATATACTTTCAATGAAAAATGAAATTGTTATTTTTTCAGACAAAAAAATTAATTTTCAATCGAATAGTTGAATTTTGAATAAAAAACATAAATTTTCAATCAAAAATGGAATAATTTTCTTAATTAAAAAATTCGATTTCAACGGAGAAAGAAAAAACGAATTTTCAACATCTTCAACCCAAAAGAGAGTTTTGCGACCAATAATGAAATAATAATATTTTCAGTTGAAAAAATTAATTTTTAAAAACAAAAAAAAAGATTTTCAACAAAATAGTTAGATTTTTAACCCAAGAAATAAATTTTCAACCCAATACTTTAAAAAAAAAATTTCCACTCAGAACTATAAAATTGAAATTTTTAGTAAGAAAAATCAATTAAAAAAAGAATTTCTGAATAAATAGTTCAATTTTTAAACAAAGTGATAAATTTTCAAACAAAATATTTATTTTTAACTAAGAAGATTGATTTTTTACCTTAAAGATGAATTTTCAACAAAATATATAAATTTTCAACCAAATAATTGAATTTTTAGATTAAAAAATATATCTTTAACAAAAAATGAAATAGTTAAATTTTCAGGCAAGAAAATTATTTTTCCGACAAGGTGAATAATTTCGCACTAAAAGAAGCAACTTCTCAACAAAATACATTAAAGTTCAACCAAATGCTTGAACTTTAAAGTTTTTACAGTTGAAACATTATTTTTTAACTAAAAAATCACACAAATTTTCATCAAAAAAGTTAAATTTGTATCCAAAGAAATAAATTTCCAACGGTGAATTTTAAACGAAAAAAGATACATTTTTCACTGGAAATTTGTAGATGAACTCAAAAAAAGACACTGTTTAAATTAATTCAATTTCTTCACTTATACTCACCGGCAAAAAATGCCACCAAAATAAAGATCGAGATCTTCATCATGGACGCAATTCAAAATTCACAAAAAAAAATCGGACGGTAAGAGAAGAAAAATTCAATTTCATTTTTTTTTCTGCTAATGCCGAGATACTGATTATGGGGCATTTATATACTGACATTTTTGAGGAAGTCACCTTGTCTTCATTTGAATTTGGTTCACCATTTGTAGAAAGCATGGGTATGAAATGCATTTTTTGTTATCTAGGTTTTATTTACTAGACCTTAAACTCAGTTTGAATAACATGTTTTTCAACTAGAATTTAAAATTCCACGCATTTTCTAATACAATTAGTTTTATAACTAAAATCTTTTTTTAATTTTCAACAATTTTGATGAAAATTTTTGTAAAAAATTCATCATTTGAGTTGAAAATGTATTCATTTTTTTGAAAATTTAACTATTTTCTTAAAATTAGTTTTTTTTTTTTAATTTAGATTTTGCAACTCAAAATGTTTCACGTTTGGTAAAAAATATACCCTTTTTCGTTCATAATTAAACCTTTTGGAAGAAAATTCATATGTTTTGTTGAAGATTGGACATTTCTAAGCAAAAACTAATTTTTTGGTTGAAGATTCATCATTTCAGTTGGAAATTTTTGTATTCAAAATTTAAGTATCTTGTTAACCTTTTTAGTTAAATACCTTTTTAACTGAAAATTTTATTATTCTATATTTGGTTGAACGTTTGTCTTCTTGAGTTGAAAATTAAAAATTCAAATATTAAGCTGAACATTTATGTATTTTGTTAAAAATTATTCTTTTTTGGTAGAAATTTTTTTTTAACTAAAAATTTGACTAAATTTTTTGTACGAAGAATTTTTTTATATAAATGTAATTTTTCCAATGAAAATTCATATTATTTGGTTAAAAACTCGTTTCTCTAACTGAAAATTGAACTATTCCATTTTTCGTTGACATTTTTTTTTATTTGAAAATTCATCTATTTTTTTGTTGAAAATTTGTCTTTTTTTTGGTAGCAATATAACCTTCTTCGTCGAAAATTTTATTAAAAATTAATATATTTATTTGAAAATTCATGTTTTATTAAAAATTATTTTTTTGTGGTAGGAAATTAATCTTTTTAGTTTAAATTTAATTTCTTCGGTTGAACATTAGTATTTTTCATGAAAAATTAATGTTTCTTAACTAAAAACGCAACTATTCAATTTTTCATCAAAAATTTTATCTTTTTTGATGAAAATTTTTCTGGTTGAAAATTTCACTATTTCGTTGAAAATTTATTTTATTTGGTTAAAAACCCATTTCTCTAACTTAAAATTAAACTATTCTGTTTTTTGGAAAAATTTGTCTTCTTGAATTGAAAATTCAACTATTTGGTTAAAATTTTCTGTATTTTAATAAAACTATGGCTTTCGTGATAGAATATTCATCTTCTTGGTAACCAATTCACCTTTTTCGTTGAAAATTCAACTATAAGGTTGAAAATTCCATTAAAAATTAAAACATTTGGTTGAAAAATCGTGTATTTTGTCAAAGATTATTCTTTTTTGGTAGAAAATTGTTTTTTTTTTTAATTGAAAATTACTTTTTCTTCGGTTGAAAAACAGTTATTTTACTGGACATTATTTTTTTCAACTGAAAATTTAACTACATTTTTTGCCGAAAATTCATTTTTTTTTGCTTGAAAATGTGATTATTTCATTGCAAATTTATATTATTTGCTTGAAAACTTATTTTTCTAACCGAAAATTGAACTATTCCATTTTTCGTTGAAATTTTTTTTTTGTATTTGAAAATTCATCTAATTTTTTTGAAAATTTGTCTTTTTTTTGGTAGCAATGTAACCTTCTTGTTCGAAAATTTTATTAAAAATCAAAATATTTGGTTGAAAATTCATGTTTTATTAAAAATTTTATCTGTTTTGCTGGACATTTAATCTTTTTGGTTGAAATTTTATCTGATTGGTTGAAAATTTCACTATTTCATCGAAAATTTATTTTATTTGGTTGAAACCCTGTTTCTTTAACTTAAAATTAAACTATTCTGTTTTTTGTTGAAAATGTATCCTCTTTAGTTGAAAATTCATCTATTTTTTTGCAAATTTTTTTCTTTTCGGTAGAAAATTAATTCTCTGGGTTGAAAATTCAACCATTTGGTTCATTTATTTTTTTATTGAGTATGCACTATTTTAGTTAAAAGTTCATTTCTTCGGTTAATAATTTAACCAATGTTGTTGAAAATTCGTTTTGTTTGTTGTTGAAAGTGAATTTTTTTACTAAAAATATAGCTATTTCATTTATGCTAGAAAATTGATCTTTTTCAGTTGAAAATTCACTTATATTGTTGAAAACTCGTATTTTTTGGTCAAAAATTAAATTATTTTGGTAGAAAATGCAAATTTTTGAGTTGTAAATTCGACTTTTTTTCAAAAATTCGTTTTTGTGACTTCATAGCTCAAGAATTCGGTTGAATCCTTCTTCGTTTTTTGACCGAAAAATCTTTCTTGTTTGAAAATTCAACTCTTCTCTTGAAAATTTGTATTTTTTGGTTTAATTTAACAGTTTTTCATTGAAAATGTAGAACTTTTTTCTGGAAATATCAATTATTACGCTTTGTGTTTAGAATTTATTTTTTATCAATTATTCATTAGATTGGTTGAAAATTTAACTATTTTCATAAGAATTCCCTTTTTCTTGGTTGTAAATTAATTATTTCAACTGAAAATGTAATGATAAAATTTTTAATGAATGAATCCTAATCATCTGAAATTCAATTCTGAACCATTATTGAAATAGAAGAGATTAATTTTCAACAAAAGGAAGAATTACGGAAAAAAATGTTAAATTTTCAATTAATGAATTACCGACCGAAAAGATGAATTTAATTTATGAACATTCATTTCTTTGGTTGGAAATGTGTTGTTCAACTCAAACAGTAACTATTCTATTCTTAGTTAAAACTTGATCTTTTGTGGTCAAAAAGAAAACATGTTTTTACAAATTTTCAAAAAACCCTGAATTATGCAAAAAAATGTGTTGGAATTTCTAATTTTTTATTTATCTTCAACAGCAATATTTGCAGATTTGAAAAATTTCTTATAATTTTGGAATCAATAGAACAATTTGAATTTTCTGAATAAAATAATATGAGTTTCCAAATTTAAAAAAAACACACAAGACAGAGAAAAGTGTCAAATTTTCTCTTCTCCAAGACGTATTTATTATTTTTTATTATTCAAAGTTTTCATTTCATACATGCACGTTATTAAGCCATTAAATTAAAAAACCATGATAATAAAAAAGTAAAAATGATTTTCTCTCAATTTCGTGGACGTCGCCGTTTCCAGCCCCTTTAAATTTCTGAAAATGATTGTCGATTCCGTGGTTGTCGCCGTTTCCAGCACTTCTAAATTACATACATACATTGATTAGCAGTTCGAACTCGAAAGTTCATTACCTCACTACCCGATTCGGATAGTGTTTCTAGGTGGATATTTACTACCAATTTGGGCCCACCAAACCCACGACAAGCCAACAGCACGCAGTATTCCTGAACGGTCACCCATCCAAGTACTAACCGCGCCCAACAATGCTTAACTTCAGTGATCTTACGAGAACTGGTGTTTTCAGCGTTTTCTAAATTGCCAAAAATAATTCTGTGGTCGTCGCCGTTTCGAGCCCCATTAAATTGCTGAGAATGATTGTCAATTCCGTAGTTACCACCGTTTCCAGCCACATAAAAAATTTGAAAAATGATTGTCATTTCCGTGGTCGTCGCCATTTCCAGCTTCTTTAAGTTACCGAAAAGAATTCCCTCTTAATTCCATCGTCGTTGCCGTTACGAGCCCCTTTAAATTACCGAAAATGATTGTCAATTCCGTGGCTGCCGCCGTTTCCAGCCGCATGAAATTTTAAAAAATGATTGTTATTTCCATGGTCGTTGCCATTTCCAGCTTCTTTAAGTTACTGAAAAGAATTCTCTCTTAATTCCGTGGTCGTCGCCGTTTCAAGCCCCTTTAAATTACCGAAAATGATTGTCAATTCCGTGGCTGCCGCCGTTTCCAGCCGCATGAAATTTTAAAAAATGATTGT